>SZWC01015396.1:4267-15264 GCA_023375785.1 Penium margaritaceum | reverse complement strand
CCCCCCCCCCCCCCCCCCCCCCCACCCCGGCAAACCTTCTTCTCCCTTTTCTGTTTTTCCTTTTTTGGGGGGAGGGGGGGTACTTCCATCGGGGGTAGTTTAGTAGGGGAGGTTGAGGTGGCACCTAATTCCACAGATGGGGACATATAGTTAAACAAAACTTACCTCCCCAGAGCAGAGGGAGGCAATGCCATTGTTGTTGTGGATGTGTAGGAAGCATGAGAGGATTTTGTAGCTGTGGGCGTTGCAGCAAGGGAGAGCACAGGGATGTTCTTCAGGGAACTGGCATGGTCATCGAACAATATTTCAACTGTTGGATATGGGGCGAGCTTATTGTAGAGTTTGGCCTTGGCAATAGCGCATGGTACGCTGAGGCAAGCAGAGCCTCTACTGCCTCTCTGAATAAAGGTATCATGTTTTTGGCAAGGTATCTCTCGTGGCAATGCGTGCAGTGTTGTGTAGAAAGGGAGACCTTGGTTGTAATGGGGAAGTTGAGGTCCAACTGCTGGAGGGGTGGGATTTTCTCCGGGCATGGGTCATGGGACAGTGTGACCACAAACCCTGTGAAGAGATCAAGAGCCCTCCAGCCACTTCCGTCTATTTACTGGTTGAAGTCAGTGATGCCCAAAGTGTAAGCAGGGGATGGGGGTGAGCCCGAGGCAGATGAGAAGGATATCTGGGTAAAATATGCCTTCACCTCCTCTGCGGAGAATGATCTAGCCATATCTTTGATGAAAACCTTTACTCGGCGGTCTCCACAAGAGGGCCCGGGCAGAGAGGGGAGTGCAGATGGGATGGTCGTGCAGAGGGGAGCGGTGAAGATGATGTGACTGCGGGTCGATGCAGAGGTGTGGATCCTTGCCCTTTCTGGTGATGGCAATGCAGGAGACCCCAGGGTAGGGCCGGAAGGTGGTACAACCTCGATGTTATTCAGGTCAAGGAGGGCCTTGCATGCCTCCTCAGTGCAGAAAGTGAGGGACATGAAGGCATTGCCAAGGTTGGGGGGTTTGAGGAAGCTGCGGATGGTTACATTGAAGCGAGGACCTGGATTTTCTGATGCTGCAGTGGGAGGAGGCATGGGCAGGAGGTCTCGGATCACGTTGATACATTCCTCCAAGCATCGGCACAAGTGAAGCAGCAATGGCAGGTTTTGATGAGGGAACAATGCAAAGAGGAAAAACTGATGATTTGTGTGGACAATTCACAGTCCCTTTTTTGGCTCAGCAAGGGTAGGGAGGTCTGGCTGGTGGTCAGCTGGGATGAGGGTGACGTTCAAGGAGGGAAGTTCCACTACTGGGTTGGGTGGGGGAGGTGAAGTGGTTGGTGGAAGGGGTGCTGGCGGATGTGGTTGTGGGGGAGGCGTCTGTGGGCATTTCGAGGGGGGGCTGGCAGCCGTGGGCCGTGAAGATGACGATGGATCGGCTAATAGTGACACGCGCTTATGTTCACACTCTCCTCCCCTGTTGCTCCCTTCAGATCCACCGCCTTGGCTCTTTTCTTGGAGAAGGAAAGGTAGGGTGTAGGTGTCTGGGAGCATAAGGCGTCATCTAGAAGCAGCAACATCTAAGACGTTGAACCCACTCCTGCAACCAAGCCTCCCCACACCACCTTAAAAAGCCCTCTAGATCCACAGGAAAGCACAAGATCACCGCCCTATCTGGAACAAAAAGGATCCCAAGTAGCCCATCTGGCATGAATTAGTCAAAACCCTGCCTCATCAAGCACTTATTTGGCTGTGTATGCAGACCCTGGCTCACCTCACAGCATGATGCAGGAGCAGCTGGCCAGTGCATGTACTACCTGTGAAATTTGCAGTGTCATTGTCAAAGGTACCTAACATGTTACAATAACTTGCAGCCCTCACATCCCAGCTCAGCTACCCTAGCCTCCAATACGAGCATGAGGGCCATTTCAAATAGGAAAGGCACCGTTGGGTTCCCGTAGTGCATCGCCCTCTGAAATTTTACGACCACAGGTGCGCTCATTCTAAAGAAAATTAGCTGGAAAAAGAATAGGAATGGCAACGTAAATGGGATCTTAGAGGCACATGCTCTGTGCAAAAATACTTCAAGCACATCATCATGCTCAACTTAATCAGAGGCATTGCAAATTTCAAGTAGAAGCATCCACTATGAGGGGCATGCATGAAGAATGCATACGCTTCAAAAGCCACGGTACCCCTTCTGATAGTCAAAACACATCTACAGTTCCTTCAGAGAGAAGGTGCTGCTCTCCAGTTTGCAAATCCAATTCATGCTAACTATTCATGGTTTTTGTTGCAGATGTATTCTTGCAATGTATTCTTGCAGATGTTTGCCTTGCCCAGGATGTAGGTGATAACAACAATGCAAATTGCATTGCTTCAGGAACCTCATAGTGGCTGTACAATATTCTTGGCTCCAATGGAGATGGGGATAGAGATAGAGATAGAGATAGAGATAGAGATAGAGATAGAGATAGAGATAGAGTTAGAGATAGAGATAGAGATAGAGATAGAGATAGAGATAGAGATAGAGATAGAGATAGAGATAGAGATAGAGAGAGAGAGAGAGAGAGAGCGAGAGAGAGAGAGAGAGAGAGCGAGAGAGAGAGAGAGAGAGAGCGAGAGAGAGAGAGAGAGAGAGCGAGAGAGAGAGAGAGAGAGAGCGAGAGAGAGAGAGAGAGAGAGCGAGAGAGAGAGAGAGAGAGAGCGAGAGAGAGAGAGAGAGAGAGCGAGAGAGAGAGAGAGAGAGAGCGAGAGAGAGAGAGAGAGAGAGCGAGAGAGAGAGAGAGAGAGAGCGAGAGAGAGAGAGAGAGAGAGCGAGAGAGAGAGAGAGAGAGAGCGAGAGAGAGAGAGAGAGAGAGCGAGAGAGAGAGAGAGAGAGAGCGAGAGAGAGAGAGAGAGAGAGCGAGAGAGAGAGAGAGAGAGAGCGAGAGAGAGAGAGAGAGAGAGCGAGAGAGAGAGAGAGAGAGAGCGAGAGAGAGAGAGAGAGAGAGCGAGAGAGAGAGAGAGAGAGAGCGAGAGAGAGAGAGAGAGAGAGCGAGAGAGAGAGAGAGAGAGAGCGAGAGAGAGAGAGAGAGAGAGCGAGAGAGAGAGAGAGAGAGAGCGAGAGAGAGAGAGAGAGAGAGCGAGAGAGAGAGAGAGAGAGAGCGAGAGAGAGAGAGAGAGAGAGCGAGAGAGAGAGAGAGAGAGAGCGAGAGAGAGAGAGAGAGAGAGCGAGAGAGAGAGAGAGAGAGAGCGAGAGAGAGAGAGAGAGAGAGCGAGAGAGAGAGAGAGAGAGAGCGAGAGAGAGAGAGAGAGAGAGCGAGAGAGAGAGAGAGAGAGAGCGAGAGAGAGAGAGAGAGAGAGCGAGAGAGAGAGAGAGAGAGAGCGAGAGAGAGAGAGAGAGAGAGCGAGAGAGAGAGAGAGAGAGAGAGAGAGAGAGAGAGAGAGAGAGAGAGAGAGAGAGAGAGAGAGAGAGTCGTCACATTCAATACCAGGGATTTGAGATAATCCTTTTGTGGTAAGATGAGCCCTGTACCATTCAATGGTGTTGTATGGGTTCAGCTTGCGACAGTACACTCACTTGGCTGCAACCGCCTTGCGACCCGGTGGGAGGTCCACGAGCTTGTTCACACCATGCTCAGAAAGTGCATCAAGTTAAGCTTTCTTTCTGGACCATCTTAAAAACCAAAAAAAGAAGAAAGAGATAGAGAGAGAGAGAGAGAGAGAGAGAGAGAGCGAGAGAGAGAAAGAGAGAGAGAGAGAGAGAGAGAGAGAGAGAGAGAGTGAGAGAGAGAGAGGGGGGGAGAGGGAGAGGGAGGGGGAAAGGGAGAATTTGTGGTAGTAATAAGTGGGATGGAAGCACACTAACCATAATATGTCTGTCATACAGTCACAAGAAAAGAAAATAATCGTGTCACCATTTCTATGTGTCATGTTCACCAGCATTATCTTCAGTTCAGGGTAAGCTGAAATCAGATGTGAGCAACACACATGACAACACATGGTACATTCTCACTGGCCCATCTGATGAGCACGGAAATTTGTTGCCTCTGATTGATGCTGATGTCTAGGGCTTGATTTCTGTGGTTTATGTGGTGAAGTCACGTACCCATGTTGGCAACATTTGTACAAAATAAATGTTGTAAAATAAAGATGTTGCTGGATTCTGAAACTTGAAGATCCATCACTTGTGCCCAGAGTGATTTATTTACAACTTCTCCCCAGCAACATTCACTTCCAGATTCAGCATTTGTACTTTCTTTGATTACATTGAACTACCCACACAAGTGATTCTGGTCAGGACTGATGCAAATCATACAGCGCCACTCCATGCAAACTGTGCAAGAACGCAGATGAACATGTTGAAGGCATGAATACCAGCTCCAAAAATTCTGTGTTATCAAGATCTGACATGCCTCCTCAAGGAATTGGAGGCTGTTTTTAACTCCTTGGTCAATCCTGCCACTCTCTGCCCTGGCACACATTTATGGTTAATCACCCCTGAAACATACACTATTCATACAGTGTACATAGTGAATAGATGCATTTAGAAGTTTTATGGTACCTTCATGGAAAATGCAACAGAAATTAGTTCACAGTGTGTGTTCACAGACATACAAATGTATTCCATTGCTTGGTTCACAGAAACATTTGTGGAAAGTTTGCCAAAAAGAAATGAACACATAAAATGTTTTACAACTCCACTTACAGTTTGAAAAAACAGACGTACATTTGTATTTATACATTAAATGTGTTACAGCTGTAAGGTAAAACAGTGCCTACTTCTTTACCGGAAACATGAAAGAGCCATAAACCTCCTGAAGTCACATCCAGGGGGTTTGAGGTTTTTCTTGGCTTGCCCGTGCTCCTGCTAGGCCCCGCGGTAGCGGGACCCAGCAGGTTGTCTTCTATTGTGGGGGGGTTTTCTGACCATACACTCAAACCATTTGCAAATATACACTAATGTATGATTTTGGATTTTGTACAATAAACATATTTCTTTACAACTCAAATACAATTTGACTTTGGGAGGGAGAGAATGACGTGGTGACCAATTTGACATCGTCTCGCTTAGAATTCACGAAAATCTCTTGAAACCGTCCGATGTCGAAACCGTCTATAGTGAAACTCCGACACTCAATATGTGAATATCATTTATTGTTGCCAATCACAATCTTTTTTGGTTAGATCTTGATTGTCGATATCTGTACATTGATGGTTTTAAACTTAGCACAAGCAATCATCCCCCCGTACATTGGTGTTTTTTTTTTTCTTTGTGTCAACCACGTAAACCAGATACACTGCCAGATGCATTTCACCAATACACTCCAACCTTCTGGGGGAGGGGGGGGGGGGGGGGGGGGGGGGTCAGCCGGAGACCAGCCCCCCCCCCCCCCCGTAAAAATGGTAGAGTGTATTAGCAAAGTGTAGCCTGTCATTGTATCCACTCTAAGTGATCTGCGGAAAAAAAAAAAAACACTAATGTACATGGTACACAAGTGCAAAGAGCTTGTTTGTGTACAATACTCCGGTCGAAACTCTGCATCAACAGCTAGCAAGGGTCAGGATCAACAATCGACGGTGCTGGTTTGTCGATACCCTATCGACGTTGAAAAAACAAGTGTATTTGTTTTTCTGTCCATCGTACAAACAAAGATACACTGACCAGCTACACTCTCCCAACACACTCTAGTCTTTTGGGGGAGGGGGGGGGGGGGAGAGAGGGGGGAGGGGAGGGGTCATCCAAAGTCCAGGCTCCCCCCCCCCCCCTCCCCCAAAAGACTAGAGTGTGTTGGGAGAGTGTAGCTGGTCAGTGTATCTTTGTTTGTACGATGGACAGAGAAACAAATACACTTGTTTTTTCAACGTCGATAGGGTATCGACAAACCAGCACCGTCGATTGTTGATCCTGACCCTTGCTAGCTGTTGATGCAGAGTTTCGACCGGAGTATTGTACACAAACAAGCTCTTTGCACTTGTGTACCATGTACATTAGTGTTTTTTTTTTTTTCCGCAGATCACTTAGAGTGGATACAATGACAGGCTACACTTTGCTAATACACTCTACCATTTTTACGGGGGGGGGGGGGGGTGGGCCGAACTCAGGTAGTGAGGAGAAAAAAAAAAGAGTTCAAAACATATGGCAAAAACATTCTCGATAGTAACGATTCTTTCAACACTAGGTTTGAACGACATGTCTGCTCCCGGCATCTACAGATAAATGTGCATAAACTTCAAAGACATATATACTTCTACTAAGGGAAACATATTTTATGTCCTATGGTTTTTCTTCCAGTTCAGTTTTTTACATCCGGGTTTCATGGCAAATGTAGAACCTACATAGTTATCCATGTGAAGATAACATGACTACGTCCCAACATAATTACCGGGAAATAACCAAAATGCATATGTCTTGTACACTGATTGTGTTGTGCATAAAAAGGGCAAGATTAACAATACCTCCTGGCACAGGAACCATTTACCCTGCTTAAACCCACAAAGAATGGCTAACGGAAGAAGTAACGGAAGAATCCGTCGCTGAATATGCAATAGAAAGCTGAGTGCAATGGACGCATGCTTGGCCAATGCTCCCACGGCCTGCTGAGCCCAGTTCTCCAGAGCCTCAGCTGAACATTGTCGCATCCCATGTGAGAGGCAGATCTTCGCCAGGTGGGCAAGGAAGACCCAAAACTGAAATGACCGTCTCTCAGGCCACCCAATGTCTCCCATGCCAGCACCCGCAAGTAGTTGCCCCTCTGTGGTACAGTTGCTTACTTGTCCATCTTGTCCTTCTCTGAAGCACGAGCGGCCTACCCTGGCCCACTGGCCCTCTGTCCCTGGACTTCCACAGACTTGACATCGAGCACCCACGTGATGCCCCACTTTTGGTCAACAAGGTTGAGACCTAGGCACCGGAAACCTTGCCCACCGGGCAGCGGCAATACATCCTTCGGCTGGACCTGTATGGTTAGTTGGTTCTCCCTGCAAATGTCAGCCAGCTCATCTCGGATGGTGTTGTGACGCTGCCACACCGTACCCCCTTTCTTCTCCTTCCACATGACCGCGGCCGGCACGAGACCATCCAGCCCTACCTGCTCCAAATGCTGATGGATATGAGGGTGCCAGAAAGTGACAAAAAAAGGTTGCTTGATGAAAATCATCTGGCATAACAGTTTCTTAGAGGATGTTTCACAGGATCCAACACACTTTACGAAACTCAATCTGGATTCTGTTTGAGTGAGATATGGATTTACAAATTTTGGAGATCATGGGTCGGGTTCAAGTGACAACCTGAGCACTTTGACCTCAAAAGGCGGCAGGATTATTGGCCAGGATGGCTGAGAGCGGCCTTCAAGGAGAAAAGGAGGCTGGAGGACCTCCAACAGACGTCAAGGAAGGTGCAGACAATGATTGTTGGTAGTCCAAGTGGTGTGAGATATAATTCTCTTGTGTGACAAGGTGACTGCCGCTCATCCCGCTAGGCCAGGAGAGTGTGCTAGAGGGTAGACTCTGACAGAGTGTATCTCAGTGCTCCCTAGGCATGTAAGGGCTTGTTAGCAAGCTGTGACAATGAATTTTCTCACTCAAGAGTCGATTCAGACATTCGCGTTCTCTGCAAACATGCATTTGCTTCCGTAACTTCTGTCTGTGCAACCTGCAGCCCCCTCTCACAAACAGTTGGTCCTGCCTAGGCGGCTCTTAGTGAGCCTGATCACCTCCCTAAGGGCTGCCCCAGTTTCCATCAGATGCCCTAGGGGAAGACCGAGCCACAGCTGGGTATGAAGACAAATGTCTGCCGCTAGGAGAAAGGTCCTGTCGTCCTCTTCTGCTGGCGTGATCTGAAGCCATAAAGAGCTTCCCCTTATCGCTGTTACCAAGCTCATGATGTGTGGGTTGCAGCAGCACCCTGTGCTCCACCCGCATGCCTCCTCTCTGCTGGACACATAGTGGTGCAATTCCACCAGTCCAGCCTACTCAATACATTGGTACCTGCGACTCGTGAACCACAGCACACTCATCTGCTGACCTGCTGCAACACCTTCATGGAGGTCAGTGCTCTGCTGCAAGATCTTCATGGAGGTTAGCGCTCTGAACATGGGTACTGGCAGCTCTTCCTCCCCTCTCCTCCAGAGGGGGCAGAGAAAGTGGAGCTCCCTCTCTGCCACAAAGAAAGCACTTAACACAGACAGAAGGGCGTGGAGCAGTGATCCAGTAGTGCAGGCATAGGCTTGTGGTACTTGATTGAAACTTCATCTGCTACTGAACCAGCCGCTGCAGGTCCCAGTCCTCCGACCCCTCCACTGATAGTGCAAAGACCTGCAAGAGGTGCAGGACCACATCCCACACAGTCGTGTCAAACGGCTGGAGCACCAGGAGCCACCACTGCTCCAGTGGAAGAGCTCCCATGCAGAACTCCACGCAGGTGACCACACAAAGGTGAAAGAGCATCACTGCAGCCTGGACATCCTCCATGAAACTCAACTGCAAGAAGCCTCGTACCAACGTCTGAAACTACTCCTCACCCTACTACTCCTAGAAGGACTGAATTCCCACGGGGCAGCCCATGACCTCCACCCCCCTGGCTTTCCGCGGCAAACTCGTGAGGAACTGTGGAACCGCCTCTCCAGACCGCTGCCACGGAAAGTACTTCCCTGATGGGACCCAAATGCCATGGAGTGCCTCTGCCTCAACCACTGCCACCATGCAAACCCCTTGCAAATGTGGAGGCTCGCAGAAGGTCGCGTCATATTGGAAGGCCCTCACATACACCCTTCAACCTCCATCCATGGCTAGGAGAGTCTGGGAGCCCGCCTTGAGGACTGGTGCAAGGGGAAGATGAAAGAGATGCATCCCTGGTGGATCTCCTGCTGCACACCCCTAGCGCTCTCCAGCATGATCGGGGCATCGGTTTCAAAGAGGAGAGGGTGCACAGGGCGAACATAGAATTGGTGGAGACATGAAATCTGTTTCCCCAAGTGGGAGTCCCAGACTGCCTTGAATGCTGACGCCTGCTCCACTTCATTGAAGGAATTGCAGATGTCCAGCCGGAGCAGCCAGAAAGATGGTGTAGCGGCGAGAATATCCCTGACCCACCTGAATAGCACTGCTGCTCCCTATGAGACGCCCACCCTGGACTGGTGTTGCCAAAGAATGGCTTTCAGCTTTGCCTTATCCCAAAGAAGGAGCAGGTTCCCCGCCAGCTGCAGCCAGACCTCCCCGACTGCAATGGGACACACCCCGTTATCCTCTGTGGATTTGTTCAGTACCGGGATGAGAGTGCTCTGGCCTAGACAATCTGCAACCCGCACTGGAAGGGAGCCCTTGAGTATGGTACGCAAGCCTGTGCCAGTGCTTTCCAAGGCTGCTGGAAAGCCCAGCACAAGGTCTCAAAGCATGTCCATACTTAGGCCAAGGGGCCCTGGGCTGGATCCTCATTGTGCCTCCAGTGAGTCTCCAATGATATCATTTCTGATCCCGTCTGCATCGCCCCCTTCCGGAGCGACATACTCCAGCACCCGGTCTGGGATAAGGAGGCATTGGGGGGGGGGGGGGGGTGGCATTCTCTCAGTGCCACAACTGTTGTGGCCGTGCCCTCCGCGGGTGGGCTGTTCTCAAACTGCTGCATCCCCCTTGTCAAGACCTGTGCAAGGACAAGACGTGCCACTTATTGGCAAGCCTTTGCTACTTCCACCTCATGCGCTGCTGCCGCTTGCTGGGTGAAGGGCTGGGAGGTGACTCCGTTTGGCAAGGCTGGCCGCACCACCTACAGGGCCTCTTCTACTAGCCCTTCCCAGTCCCCCTTCCTCAAACATGGATCATCGCTTTCAAATGACATCATTTATCAGTCTGAGCTTGCGGGCAACATCCCAGGTCTTTCCTTGCAACCACCAGCGATTCCCAGAGATGGAAGATGGGTCTCCAACCTGCTTTTCCAAAGAGGGGACGCATCAAAGGAGCACCTGGAGGTGCGGGAGAAGCATCCACCGGGTGTAGAGGCCCCCAAGGGGCAGTTTGACATTGGTAACCCATGCACAGCACGAATGGAGGATGGCACTCATCCGGCGCCTCGGCCCACTGTAGAGAGGCGTTGTCAATACACCTCATTTTTCCGGTGCATGCCACCACATAATAGTCTTCACCATAAATTGAGTAACAACCCATGTAGCACAGTGCAGCAATGAACACTTCATGTATCATTCTATGGCCTACTATTTTGAAATTTCATATTGTGCAGAAATTGAGTACTGTGCAGACATTTCATGTTGTGCAGAAATTGAATACTGTGCATAGTTTAATGTTGTGCACAAATTGAACATCCTTCAGAAATTGAATGTTATGCAGAGATCAACGTTTTGTGCAGAAATGGAATGTTAGGCAGTTTTTAATGTTGTGAAGATATCCCACCAACCTGATACATGGAGTGCATTGGAAACTGTGCAATCAGTTTTCTATCGCATGGTGACCAAACCAGATGGAGGTCAAGACTCTGATGTACTTTTTGTTACCACTTTCCTCTATGGCTTTTGACACTGAAAATCAGAGTATCATATCAGGTGCCGTACCCGTGACATTTATGCGCTTCAACGAGATGCCCTTTGAGGATGAGCTGGACTATGCAGCCTTCTCAGTGAACATTGATCCAGGACACATTCTTGAGCTGAGAGAGCTTATGGCCATGCTGAGAGAGGAGAAGGAAATTCCGCGGAGGCTGCAAGAAGGCATTTCACTTGCGCAGGTGAGATTCCACAGCACCAGCTGGAAACATCTGTAGGGAATGTAGAACTATGAATTGCACACAGAAAAGTCCACCTTTTTCCACCAGCTATGTCTCTTGCATATGAACTATCCCTTCCCTATGCATAATCACTCTCAGAAACCCAGTTCCTCACATACAACCCCTCTTCTTCATGGACCAGTCTCAACCATCTGAAACTTACCCATTCCACAGTCTTCTTTGTTTTCACTCAATCTTTTTGTCACATCCTCAACAGCCCAGGATATTCTGAACTTCTCCCCCGACCACCCCCCCCCC
>SZWC01015395.1:35040-48371 GCA_023375785.1 Penium margaritaceum | reverse complement strand
TGACTGTGACTGTGACTGCGACTGCGATTGCGATTGCGACTGCGACTGCGACCGCAACTGCAACTGCGACTGCGACTGCAACTGCGACTGCGACTGCGACTGCGATTGCGACTGTGACTGCGACTGCGACAGCGACTGCGACTGCGACTGCCACTGTCACTGACACTGTGACTGTGACTGTGCCTGACTTTGACTTTGACTTTGACTGCGACTGCGACTGCTATTGTGACTGCGACTGCGACTGCGACTGCGACTGCGACTGCGACTGAGACTGCTACTGCGATTGGGACTGCGACTGTGACTGTGACTGCGACTGCGACTGCGACTGCGACTGTGACTGCGACTACAACTGCGACTGTCACTGCCACTGCCACTGCCACTACCACTGCCACTGCCACTTCCACTTCCACTGCCACTGCCACTGCCACTGCAATTGCCACTGCCACTGCCATTGCCACTGCAATTGCCACTGCCACTGCCACTGCTACTGTGACTGCCACTGTGACTGACTGTGACTTGTGACTGTGACTGTCACTGTGACTGCGACTGCGACTGCGACCGCGACTGCGAGTGTAAGTGTGACTTTGCGTGAGCAGGAATGCAAGTGGGAGTGCGCGTGTGCATGAAGATGGGGATGTGCAGCAGGATGGAAAGATGAAGGTGAAGGTGAAATTGAGTGTGAGGGTGATGGTAAACATGAGGGTGAAGGGAGGTGAAGGTGAAGGTAAAGGTGAAGGTGAAGGTGAAGGTGAAGGTGAAGGTGAAGGTGAAGGTGAAGGTGAAGGTGAAGGTGAAGGTGAAGGTGAAGGTGAAGGTGAAGGTGAAGGTGCAGCGGGGTGCAGCGGGGTGCAGCGGGGTGCAGTGGGGTGCAGCGGGGTGCAGCGGGGTGCAGCGGGGTGCAGCGGGGTGAAGCAGGGTGCAGCTATGTGCAGGGATGTGTCAAGATATGTAGTGATATGCTGTGATGTGTGGTGATGCGTGGTGATGTGTGGTGATGGGCGATGATGTGCAGTGATGTACAGTGATGTTCAGTCATGTGCAGGGATGATGTTCATTGATATGCAGAGATATGCAGCGATGTGTAGTAACGTGCTTCAACGTGAAGTGATGTGTAGTGATGTGGAGTTATGTGCAGTGATGTGCAGTGATATGCAGTGATGTGAAGTGATGTGCAGTGATGTGCAGTGATGTGCAGTGATGTGCATTGATGTGGAGTTATGTGCTGTGATGTACAGTGATGTTCAGGGCTGTGTACTGATGTGTCAGGATGTGTAGTGATATGCTCTGATGTGTGATCATGTACGATGATGTCTGGTGATGTTTCTTGATGTGTGATGATGTGCGATGATGTGCGGTTACGTGCTGAGATGTGCGCTGATGTGTGGTGATGTGCAATGCTGTGCGATGATGTGTGGTGATGTGCGGTTATGTGCAGTGACGTACAGTGATGTGCAGTGATGTACAGTGATGTGCATTGATATGTAAGGATGTGCAGTAACATGCAGCAATGTGCTGCGATGCGCAGTGATGTGGGGTAATGTGGAGTTATGTGCGATAATGTGGAGTAATGTGCGGTAATGTGCAGTGATGTGCAGTGATATGCACTGACGTGTAACCATGTGTTGTGATGTGCCACGATGTGTAGTTGTACAAAGTGACGTGCAGTGATTTGTAGTGATGTGATTTCATGCGATTATCATCTCCAAAACAATGCGCCCAATCCATACACATGCATTACAAATGCCTCGCAATATTGCAAGACTCCAAATGGGCTCTGTTTGATAATGTGTGATGACTATTCCCATGACAATCTGTCAGCCTCAAAAGGCAATGTCTCATGCTTCAACACAGATGCCTCATGTTAAATGTGCACCTGTGACACTGTCATCCTCATGGTTATTTCCCCTAAAACTAGCTGCTCGAAATTTGCATAAGAATGCTTCTAATGTCTTGTTTTACATGTTGTATCTCATGACGTCACACCTGATGTTATGATCTGTTCACTCTACACGTGATGCCTTTCACACACACATGAATGTTTACCAACATTGGTCCCAATATGTACTTGGCATTTCCCCATGGTTCTTTCGCCCAGAAGGGGATACCTTCTCCTTGATATCGAATGCCACTAGTGTAACTTATGCAATCTCAACATGTACTACACGTTTCCCCATGGTTCTTTCGCCCAGAAGGGAACACTACCCATTTGCACAAGAATGTTTTGGCAATCTGGATGACTCATGCCAACAGAACCTGTACTAAGCATTTCCCTATGGTTATCTCGCCCAGAAGGGGATGCTCCGATAATGTACACGAATGTATTGCAAAACTTTGACCAATCCATTTGACCTACAAGTGTAGCCATTAGTATAGAGAGTTATTTGGTCACGGACGGAATGAGCCATGCACATACAATAAGAAAAGGTATGTCATTCGTGTCCCTTCGCTTAAGTTACAACATGTTTGTTGTTTTTCTTTGTCGTATAGGTGATGCCCCCATTTCTAACATAGTGCTTTGACAAGTCATATTTTCTAGAAAGAAATAACCCCACCTCCCTCTTAGAGTGCTGGTAGGAGAGAATGATTTCATATACAGGATTTCTCGATATTCTCCCTTTCATGAGTCGTCAACACCCGTCGGACGCGAAACGGCAAGGGTTTGGCTAGGTAGCACAAACAGAGTGTCAAAATGTGCTTCCACAGTAAACACACACATAGAGAGAGAGAGAGAGAGAGAGAGAGAGAGAGAGNCCTAATCAGTCACTTGCAGTTTTCAGCTGCTTTCTGGCGCTAACACTGGCGCGCGCATTTCTGAGTAACAAACCCAGAGCTTCCAGACTTAGACTCTAGAGCAGCAGACTGAGGGGGCAGCTGACTTAAGCAACGAGCGTGGAAGCCCGCACGCTGCATCAACAACGCTGCTGCCCCTACCTGCTGCCTAGGCTATTCCTTTTACAGAGTGTCAAAATGTGCTTCCATAGTAAACACACACACATAGAGAGAGAGAGAGAGAGAGAGAGAGAGAGAGAGAGAGAAATGAGTTAATCTGGCCAAAAGAGCTGTTAGGCATGGCGTACGACCAATGCAGCCAAAGGCGCGTTTGATTGTGCGAGCAGCGCAAACAGCCTTGCCATATCCGAAACGCTTGCCAGGCCACAACTCACTACGCATGCGCCTGAATGACACACGGTCTGAACTATGGCAACCAGCGTTACAAGTCGGCTAGACCTCACACATGTACATTAGGTCTCCTCATGACCTCAGAACATGTCTCTAAGTGCCCGGGCCTTGACCAATGAGAAAACTCTAGTAGCAACATACTCGCAAACATGGATGCCATAACAAAGCAAGTCCATCACATTGGCATTGTCGTAGATGATAAATCATTTTCGGGTCTCCTCACAAGACTTGTGGTGTCGACATCGTCCTGTGGAACGGTGTTGGCTCAAAGCCCACACAACAGTTACAGATTTTCCAACTGTTGTGCACGGCATCGTAGCCTTGTCATTCGACACAATAATTTGTCTTTTCTCCACGTCGTGGGTGTCGGAGGATGTCCTGAAGTCACAAAATCCGTGTCTCTGTCCACTCTAATTGGAGGTGGATGAGCATCATCTTTGCATGGGAATATCTTGCTGGGGTCCCAAGAGTACTTGAGATTGCAAACATGGAAGTTTTGAGGAATGGCAATGCAGTTCGGCAAAAGAATTCAAGAATCAACTGAGGTTTGCATTCGTTAATTTGCAAACGGTCCCAACCATTAGGGTTTGCGTTCCTCAAGTCTTGTTCACGCAGTTTTATGTTCAACGACTTGAGAAAGACACGATTGCAAGCACTGAAGATGTCATCACTACGATGTCGGTCCACTACTCACTTCATCGCCGCCTTCGTCTTCAGAAGGGTCTGTTGTGCTTCCTCCCAAATGTTGGAGAAGTCGCAATAATGGATGTGAATCGCGGGATTATTGCTTTGGCTCTGCAATCCTGCTGATGTGGTAGAAACTTTGTTGTAGACCACCTCGAATGGAATTTGACCCGGCGTAGAGGAAGTTGTTGCACTATATGCAAGTTTGGTGGTCAATTATTTTACTGCCCAGTCAGTCCCGTGGGGTTCGCACAATATACGGAGGAATTGTTTGAGTGTCTAATTGATCCGCTCAGTTTGCCCGTCAATTTGGGGATGGAATGTTATTCATAGTTGGATCCAAATGTGGTAATGTGTCATCAGTTTGTGACAAAAATGGCTGGTGAAGTGGCCGCCTCTATCGTTAATGATGGCTCTTGGCACTTTGTGCATCTCCACGATATGGTTTAGAAATAACTTCCTTGTTCCTTTGGTCGTGACTGTGGTTGCCGTAGGAATGAAATGTGACACTTTTTATCCTTTCCACCACCGTGAAGGTGACATCATATCCCCTTCGAGTGGCAAGAAGTCCCATCACCAAGTCCATATTGATGTCAACACATAACGTACTTTGAACAAAGAAAGATTGGAGTTATCCACATGGCCTCATTGGACGAGATTTTTGCCGTTGACATGTGTCACATGATCAACAGAACGATACCATGTCATTTTGCATGCAGTTATCCACCCATAGTTGTACTTCGCTAGATTATGGAGTGTCTTGTCCTCAATGAAGTGTCCACTTGAACTTGTGTCATGGAAATCCTCTCATGATATCCTTTGAAACTCCTCATTTGGTGGTACGATGACCACGCGAATGAATCGCCATCGCCATTAGGCGTCGTCAAACCTGAATCTGGTCTTATCATGTAGAACACCTCGTAACCCTTTGCGAACAGTCTCGTCAGGTACGGGCCTTGTTCGACAAGCAACATCCTGATCTTGGCCATTATGTCTAGTTGCGAGCTTAGGGGATCCGCTTTTTTTTTCCCACACCGGTACTCGATGTTGCAGTCAAAGTTGGAATCAAGGAACTCCATCTATTGAGTTTGTCAATGGCTCAGATTTTGAGAGAGTCTTGAGATGTTTGAGTACATGATGGCATTTGCGGATGATTCATTGTCCGCATTCTAGATGGCGCTGACATGTTTTGAACGCATGTACAAAAGCCAATATTTTTCTCATATGCCTCACATGATTTGACTTTGGACTGTGTAGTTGTGTCTCCAAATAAACGTGATCGGTTGTTCTCGACCGCCTATGTCTTGGAAAAGACAGGCTCCGATTGCTCAATCAAACACACCATGGCCATGATGTAGTCTATTGTTGGATTCGCCAATTATAGGGCTAGTATCAAGGTCACAGCATTTGTAAAAGATTTGGGAGCTTCTTGATTGAAGTTTCCCAAATTCCACTCAATAGTTCTGCGAGTACAATCAAAGAGAGGCACTGACACCTGAGCGAGTTTGTTTAGAAACCGATGATAGAAGTTGCAGGACCATGGAAACACCTAGACGTCCGAAAAATTGGCCGGTGTTTGCCAATCAAAGTCTGCATTGCTACGCCGAACGGAGCATAGATGGTGAACAGTTAGAAGTTGCGAGGCAAAACACGATTGAGAATTTGGGACAATTGAGAAATTTTTAATTAGTAGTAAGTGTGCTTTGATGAATAGTGTTGACATGATCAAACACACACACACATACACACACACACACACACACACACACACACACACACACACACACACACACACACACACACACACACACACACACACACACACACACACACACACACATGTATACACACACACATATGTACAAGTGTCGAGTTACGAATGAAGCATAGTCAGGGTCTTTGGGTCGATTGTTGAGCGACGCATGCGAAATTGTTTCGTGAGTGGTCGGATTTGAGAAGGTCCGTCGAGAATTCAAAGGCCTTTGAGAATCGATGGTGAAGATGCGAGATACTTCTTTATAAATCTAGATTCGTCTCGGTGCGTCGAGAAGTCGACCAAAAGGTCGTGATACTTCTATTTGTAGGTTCGCGAGAGTGGTCGACACTCATGGAAGGTTCAGGAACATCCACGAAGGGTGGGGAGTTGGCGAATTTACCCTTGACCATCGGAGTGAATATTATGGTCTTTGTGACGCAATTGGCTGTTTGTGTAATAACATAAATGCCAACTTGAAAATATCCGGGACTCGTGTATGTGTAGTGCGTAACACCTCCCCCCCTTTAAGTCGCGACGTCCCGGCACTCGTATAGATGTGGCCCGGTGACGACGGTAGTAGCCGTTGATGAGATGATCGACATCTCGGAGGTTGTCTTAGGATTCCCAACTGTTGTATGCAGCATCGTAGCCGTGCCACTTGACAAGATATTCTGTCGTCTTGCCTCGTCGTTGGTGGCCAAGGATGTCCTCGATGACGTACTCCCTATCTTTGTCAACTTGAACGGGAGGCGAAGGAGGGACATCTCTGCCAAAGAAGTTCTCTCCGGGGTCTTGGTAGTATTTGATTCTGCTGACATGGATTAATGGATGAATTTGCATAGTGCTGGGGATTTCGAGTCGTGCAACCACAGGGGTTTGCATGCGCTTGATCTCAAATGGTTCCAACAATAGGGGCTTGAGCTTCAAACAATTGGATCCACAAAGCTCGATGATTTCCAAGCTAAGGACTTTGTCACCAGCGGTAAATACGCTGTCACAACAATGTAGGCCAGTTGCTCGCTTCATCGTTGCTCGTGTCTTCGCAAGGGTCTACCGTGCTTCCTCCCAGATGGTTGTGAAGTCTCGGAATTGAACATCAACTGCAGGAATGTTGCTGGGACTTTGCAGTCCGGCTGGTGTGGCGGGAAGTTTTCCATACACCACTTCAAATGGGGTTTTACCCGTTGCAGTGGAAACTGCCGAATTATATGCGATTTCAGCTGTTGGGAGTTTTTGTGCCCAATCCGTTGTATGAGGTTTGCATAGTGTTCAGAGAAGCTGTTGGAGCGTCTGATTTTTCCAGTCATTTTGACCGTTGGTTTGAGGATAACACACCATTAAAAGTTGAATTATGCTACCGTAGCGAGTCATCAATTCCCGCCAAAAACGGCTGGTGAATCGACCGTCTCTGTCGCTCATGATGGTTCTCGGTACATCGTTTAGTCACATGATGTTTTTTTAAAACAGCCGTGCCGTTCCCTCGGCGGTGACGGTGATCACTGTCAAGATGAAGTGGGACATTTTGGAAAATCTGTCGACGACCACGAGGATTGCATCATATCCCTCGGGCGTGACCGGTAATCCGGTGACAAATTCCATGGAGATGTCCGCCCATGGTTCCGTTGGAACAGGGAGCGGTTGCAGAAGTTTGGGTGGCCTCGTGCGATGGGAAATCTGTTGTTGAAAGGTGTCGCAAGTCTTGCAGAAATTGGCCATCTCGGATTGTATCTTGTCCCGCCAATAGTTTTAAGACGATGTTGCATTTGGATGCATGTGCGCAGAATTACAGGCAAAACAATGGGTTTGGGCTGGTTTTAGCACAAACTAACTCTGCCATGTGTGCCAGCTGGACAGTGTCGCCACGTCACCAGTACCTTCCTTAAGTTAGGAAGCTTCCTTTTCAAAAGCAATCCAGTTTACATGCAAATGTTGGTTTGTGTCCCATAGATTTTTTGTGACCTCTGGCCTCGCTGTACACTCACCGTACTCACGCATGTGATTGATGCTGGAGTGACTCTGGTGCTGACGTCACTGCTCACATGGTGTCGACTAACAGGAAGACTATCTAGAGCCGCTCTCACATGGTTTGCATTAGGGTTACCGCTAGCACAGGCATCCATTACCTGAATTGTTATTGACACTAGGTTTCCTAGTGTGACAGAGGTTTTATGCCTGGGTTGTCCTCCCGGGCTGGCTAGGTTGCATACGTGCAGATAATGTGTGTGGGTGAGACCCAAGGTTCGGGTCTCACGAGATGCGAGTGCGAGCAAGGATGGGCTCGCCATTCTTCCGCTCGTCACCCCGCCACCTGCTCGCTTGCACCTGACTACACTCTCGTGTGTGACTGAGGGTTTCACTTTTACTGTTTGCTTGTCCAGCTTTCCCTCTACATGGCGCTCTGTGCCTCTCTTGGCTCATGATTCCCCATTTCCCTCACTCTCTCACTAACCAGACTCCTCTATCCTCTGGTATCAGAGCGTGTGAGGGAATGCACTGTTCTCTTGCGAGCGCATCCGGTTCTGGATCTTCACCGGTGGCGTGGTGTCTCTTCATCATGCCATTCACGTCTTCTGCCGCCCATCTGCCTGCGATCTAGCAACGAAGTCGACTTGGGATCCCGCAATGTGCCGCTCGACCGTGCGGTGCCATCCATCTGTGGCTGTGTTTGCCCTTGTAGCAACACCGGCCGGCACCATTCCCACTTGCATTCTTCTCCCGGCTACACCGCCTCATCGTGACACTATGCACATGCCAGGAGAGCCACTGCGAGCTACAGCTGCCATCTGCTACAGCTCTGGCCGTGTTTGGGGCGTCTCTTTGCCTCCCACGCCGCTGCGAGCCCCTCATCGTCCGCTGGAGTCATAGCCACGCCCTCAAACGCTCCCAGTGCCCTAGCCTCCTCAGCGCAATGGTTTCCTTGCAGCCATGCTCACAGCTGCTGCAAAATTGCCGACAGCTTAAGCAACACGGCAACCGCCACCACCTCCATCGCAGTTACAGCAGTCGCGGCACCTGGTGTAGTAGAGAGTGCAGTGGCCGCAACGGTGGAGGGAGCAACTACCGTATTGCAGCCGCAACCACCATAGCAGCAACACTCGCGGGCAGCAGCACCCGCGGGCAGCAGTAGCAGTAGCACCCACGGCAGCAGCAGCAGTAGAACCCGCGGGCAATAGCAGCAATAGGAGCACCCGCGGGCAGTAGCAGTAGTAGCACCCACGCACAGCAAAAGCAATAGCACCCGCGGTAGCATCAGCAGCAGCACCCACAGGCAGAAGTAGTAGTAGCAGCATCTGGGGGCAGCAGCACCAGCAGTAGCACCCGCGTCAACAGCAGCACGACAACGTCATTCCTTACTACAACGGCCACAGTGACAGCCGTTGTTGGCTCAAACCAGCAAAAATCATGTTCCGTCTCCTCTCCTAGGGGGGGCTCACCGCCACAGGACGCTTCCGAGATTGCTGCAGCTCAGTTGTACTGAGCATTCACGCAAGACGTCATGAGTCTTTTGAGCTCTCTCACCCGCACCACATCTGCTCTTATTGATGCAGCTGCGACAGTTGTAGCCACATTTTCCGCAGCTGCTAGAGCGTCATGTACTCCAGCCTCGACTTTGGCAGGGCGGGCTACTGACGCATACACGAAGGCAGCTTGCGTTACGGGTCCCATTTCTACAGTCGTTGCTGACATAGGTACACAGGTCTTTGCCGCAGCTTTTGCCATTGCTTCTACCACAGCCGCAGTTGCATCAGTAACATCAGCAACATCAGCAGCTGTAGCCTCTATCCGCAGCTCCACAGCAGCCACAGCCGTCGCATCAGCATCTGCTCCATCACCTGCCTCCAGCTTCGTCACGGCGACCGTCTCCATCGCAGCCGTCTTCACCACCCTTGGTGCCCCCTGCGCCACCGGAGCCCTTGCTCTGCTGGTGCTTGTCGCCTGCACTGTCTCCATCCTGTCTCCTGCTACAGCGGCTGCAGGTCCGCCCATGCTTGCCTTGATTTGTAGCCCATCCTCCTGAATCTCTTTGCTGCATCGTGTACTTGCTTGCATTCCTCTCTTGCCTTCTGTGCGTTGGCTTGTCCTGTCTGACTCGGGGTGGACTGTCCTCTAGCATCTTTCTTCTTTGCCTCAGGCGACCCCATTTTTACCCACGTCCACTGGGGCTATGGAAACTCTGCCGAAATCTGTCCGAAAGAGCCCACAGGTCGTCACCATGCTGGTGACGACGAGTCCGTCATCGCGTCTCTCTAGCGCCAACTGGCTCTCGCTCGCTCGGCCCAGCAAGAGGCTGAGGACCTTCTTGAACTCGCTGAGGACAACAACGCTGCTTTTGCTGATGAAGTAGCAGCTACAGTACTTCGCCGCCTCCTAACTAGCACCACTTATGCTTCTAGCACCTCTGCTGCTGCGCACACTGGCACTGCTGCTAGTGCTAGCCCTCTGCCTGCGCCTCGCCAACATGACTTCTTTTCTCAGCCACCTGCGCTTACCTGTGGGCTTGCCTTCTCCTCTTGGGAGTTGCGCTTCAGTGCCTGGGCTCAAGGAGAGCAATTGTGGGAGTACTACTCCCCTGCTGTTGCTCCCTTCACACCACTCGCTGCTGAGTCTGCCCGTGTAGTCCGCGCTCACATCACCGCTGCCCCTGAGTTGATGATTGATGATGTTGGCACCTTCAACGCTGACCCTACTACCCAGCGCCCTGCTAAGCCCATTGGTGCATACACCATGCTACGTCGCCGTTCCACTATCACTGGCCAAGCCGCTCAAAGCGCGCTTACGGTCCATTTCAACACGCTCCTCATGCGTACTGATGAGACCGCCGATGTCTATTGGGCTCGCGGTCTCAAGCTCCTTCATGAGCTTGACGACGTAGCACCTGGCCAGCTCTCCGCCGTTCTGACCATGGTCAACGATCTCATTCCTGAGCTATCAGATGTCCTTCATGACGCCAAAGCCGATGAGCTCCAACGCCTTGCCTCGCAGCCGGTCCCATCCAGGTCGCCACCTGGGGTTGGTGCTCTTAGGGACTTTACGTCTGAGTGCCTTGCTGCTTGGTGGACTAGTATTCAGAACAAGCGTCTTGATAGCTCTGCTGTCACGGGTGTTGCTACGCTCACCACTGCTGCACCCTCCTCCTCTACTGCCACTTTCTCTGCCTCCGCCTCTTCTTCCTTGTCGTCTCCTGCCTTTGCCCTTGCCTCCCAGGGTCGTGGAAAGGGAAAGGCCAAGGGTAAGGGTAAGGGCAAGGACAAGGATGCTGCTACTTTCTCTCGGGTTCCGGGCGCTGTTGTGTGCTGGAATTGTGGCTATACTGAGCACTCTGCTCGGACTTGCCTAGCTCCTCCGGATGACCTCCGCCTTGCCTGGGCAATGTGTGCTCACTGGGCTTGCACCTCCGGCTCCTCCGATGCACCCTCGGCCTCTGGCGCTGGTGTCCCATTGAGCTCCTCCACCCCACTCCCGGCTCAAGCTCACGTCGCCTCTGGTGTGCCCTCTCCATCGCTGCCTGCCCCCTACCCCTGGGGCTGGCCACCTCCTTACGGTACCCCTGCGTATGATGGTCCCCCGTCATCAGCCTATACCACTCCACCATGGTTCCCCCCTTCCACCGGCAAATGCACTCCAGCTCCGCCGGCGTCTGTACATGGTGATCGCAGTGATTGTGAGCGCCACCTGGAGCAGTCCCTCCTTCATCTTCTCCGCTTTCGCGATCAGGGAGGTGAAGGTGTCGCACAGCTGGCCAGAGGTCTTGTGTGTCAGACTAACAGTGTCCTTTGTGGGGATCTTGCCGGTCACGTTCTGGGTGCCTTGTGTACGTCTATCCCATGCATTGAGCGATTGCAATCTGATTTTCTTCCACGTGGTTTCTCCCTCTGTACCTTGTCTCCGTCCTCCATTGAAATTGTTACCACGTCCAGTGTGCTACCCCTAGTGCATGTGTCCAGTGGTCTCTAGGACCTCAACTCTGGAGCGACTCACCACATGACGTCCGTGCGTTCCTCGTTCATCTCGTTAGGCCCTGTCGGTTCTGTCCGCTTTGTTCGTACTGGGTCTGGTCAGTTGCTACCGGTCCAGGATGTGGGCGTTATGCACTTTGTTGGACCTAGTGGTGCCCTGTACGCTCCTGACATTGTGTATGTGCCTTCGCTAGAACTCAACCTGCTGTCTGTGCCATCCCTAGATGATCAAGGTATGAACTTCACTGCTAGCCGTGGTGTTGGTACTGTATTTCTTCGTTCCTCTCAACGTGCTGTTCTCTATAGCGTGAAGTGCAACAAACTCTATCGTGTTCCCTTGCATGCCCCCTCTGCTCCTGCCGTCGATGTCGCCCTTGCCCACGTTCCTCCCTCTCTTGCTCCTGACCTCGTCCGTCTTCTGCATCGTCGCCTTGGTCATGTCCACACTGATGCCATTCACAACATCCTGCGCCTCCAACTTGCCCTTGACCTCTTGCCCTCTCCTTTCCCTGCTCCTTGCCCTGTTGATTGTCTTGACTGTGCGTAAGGGAAGATGCATCGCTCTCCTTTCTCTCCTTCTGGGTCTCACTCTACCCATCCCCTGGATCGTGTTCATGCGGATATCATGGGACCCTTGCCTCATGACCTTCTTGGTGATGTTGGTTGCTACGTATTGTGCCTTATCGATGATTTTTCTCGCTTTCGCTGGGTGTTCGCTCTTCGCCAGAAGAGCGATGTATGTTTCCTAATTGAATCATGGCTTGTTCAAGCCGAGCGTGCCCGTCGATGGTCACTGCGCGTCTTCCTCAGCGACCGTGGCGGTGAATTTCTGGGTCCCACCACTCGTCTCCTCGAGTCTCGTGGGGTGTGTCTGGAGACGTCCACTCCTTACACACCCCAACAGAACGGTGTCTCTGAGCATTGGAACCAGACACTTGCCAACGGTGTCCGCACGCTTCTGTCTGATTCCAGTTTGCCGCCGCTCTTTGCCTTCGCAACGATGTGCTACCTGACGTGGGTGTGGAATCCTGTCCCGTACGGCCCCCTGCCCCGCACTATCACACCCTTTGAGCGCTGGCATGGTCATCGGGCTGATCTCCGTCCAGCTTGGGTCTGGGGTACCATTACGTCTATCTGGCTTCCGGAAGATCTCTGTGATGGAAAATTGTCCCCTCGCGGTTGTCTGTGCCCCTTCTTTGGGAGCTCTGCACAGCCTGGCATTTTTGGGATTCTGTCCGTCAACGTGTCGTCGAGTCTCGCGACGCTCTGTTCTTTGAGTCAGTCTTCCTTTGGGACCTCAATCACCTATCTCCTGACTCGTCCCTCCTGCCTTTCTCTTGATTGAGGGGGGATGTCGATCTTGGCGATCCGGCAGTTCCTGTTCCGACAGTCCCTGTTCTCGCATTGCAACTCTCACCCTTGCTGCAATCCTCGTCGTCCGGACGTGTTCTTACCTTTTCTGCGTCCTCTTCCCCTGACGTATCGTCCAGTCCCTCCGACGTCCCATCGTCTCTGGTCACTGACTCTGCCCAGTATGCCTCGTCTCCCGCTGTTCCGTCCAGCCCGGGCACTCCTCGCGTTGGCCCTTCACCTATGGACTCTCCCGTCAGGGTGTCTGACCCGCCTCCGCATGTCGCCGCTGGTTTTTCCTCTGTCTCACCCTTCATCCGGCGTGGGTGTCTTCGTGCCTTGCCCAACCGCTCTAACACCTTTACAACCTTGACACGCCCTAACCCGTCTCAGCCTGCGTCTTA
>SZWC01015394.1:28235-40917 GCA_023375785.1 Penium margaritaceum | reverse complement strand
GCTGTCAAAAGCTTGTGCAGCTGTCAAAAGCTTGTGCAGCTGTCAAAAGCTTGTGCAGCTGTCAAAAGCTTGTGCAGCTGTCAAAAGCTTGTGCAGCTGTCAAAAGCTTGTGCAGCTGTCAAAAGCTTGTGCAGCTGTCAAAAGCTTGTGCAGCTGTCAAAAGCTTGTGCAGCTTGATCCATATCTCGGCAATGAATCTAGGAGACTCTATTACTGATACCACTTCCCACCGTAACTCGAACGCGCACATGTTTGGCTGCGCTGCAAGTGCTGGGGGGCCAGCTACCTTTGGGGAGAAAAGATGTGCAAGACATAGGACCCCAAACCAACCAAACCGGACACTTTGGAGTCAAAAAACTATGCGCTATTCTATGTAGCCCTACTCTTCTTTTTTCTTTTTTTGTTTTTTTTGTTTGGGGGGGGGGGGGGGGGGGGGGGAAACCAGACTTTGCCAGGTCTGACCCTGTGCCTGCGCTGCAGCCAGTATGTGCAAACGTTTTCATGCATTGGCCTTTGGAGATGTTGGGGAGGGCTTGGTAGATGTCCGACTGGCAAGTTTTTTTGCTCAGTCACTCTGACCTCGCCAACATACTCGAAGTGACGCAACCGCTTTCGCTTTTTATGCCGCTGGCACCGCTCCTGAGGGTTTTCCGTAGACCCTTTTTGAGCATGTGCACTCGCTTTTAGGGGTAACGCCTTGTAGGCTGGGGAAAATCTGAGCCCGGACGTCTGAATCACGCGAAAAACAAAAAAAAGATTCCTCAGTGAATGACTGTCAGGGCGTATGTGGTAGAATGGTTTGCTGTGGTGGAACATTGGGTGTTGAAAGAACCTGTCGTTCTGTTTTTGTTTTTTTTTCCTCAACTTCAACAATCCTGAGTTTTTAGAGTGAGCCTGTATCATTAGTTTGTTCCTGACGTAGTCCATACCCTTCTCTCCCACACTCTGTCTGCCCACTCTCCCTCCCCCCCCCCCTCTGTCCCTCCCTCTCGCCCTCTCACCCTTCCTCTTGACCTCCCCCATCTTTCCCTCCCTCCCTGCGTCCCTCCCTGTTCCCCCCGTTCTCCCTCTCACTCACTCCTCTACTTCCCTCCTGCCCTTGTCCCTCTCTTTCGCGGTGCACACCCGACGGCAGTACGAGTGGGACAAGGTGGACAGGACGGAGGTGGACGACGCAAACCTGGCGTGGGTGGCGGACAGACGGGCGCAGTGTTGGAAGGAGGTGCGCGTGGCCTACACGCCCGACAACTGCACGCAGCCGTGCGCACACTTCTGCCACTCGGTCGAGCCCGCACTGGCGGACTGAGACAGCCTGGCTTCCTCAGAAAGAAAGAAAGAAAGAAAAAAAGAAAAAAAGAAGAGAGGAAACCAATTTCCGCTTCGCGTTTGGCCCCATGTCCCACGCTTCTGCTAGAAAAACAACAACCGGTGACATTTTCTGTTCTAGGTTATTTGTCCAGCGCAAGGTCAACACAGATTGCTCCTTCATAGTTCAGCCTGCCTTTCTCCTTCATGTTTTGGTTCGAAAACAGCGAGGCTGCTATCTTGCTTGTCTGGTGCCGTGTTTCCTCCTGAAATGGCCTCAGCTTTTGGGTTGACTCCTCACACCTATTTCCTGACCGGGAGAAATGTACATTTGTCGGTGGCAACCACACATGTAGGCAAGTGTGTCGTTGTGATGTACCAATCCTGACTGAGTTGCTGTAATGTACACAGTCGTGTACGGGGTGTCATGTTTACTGAGGCATCACTCCAGACCATGGGATGTTGATTTTGGTTACGAACCTTTTGCAGCCACGAGATGGGAGACTCACAGCGGTTCTCTCCACACACTCCACACTACTTGGCGGAAGAGGGGAAGGCATTAGGTTCTCGCGCTAACTGATGCACATGCTGAAAAACTTCCTGGCACCTTCCTAACCGCTTGCCACTTGACTAGGTGTCAGTGCTAAGTTGGTGTGTGATGACAGTCATAAGTCATGCACAAAATTGCAAGGGTCTGGGTAGCGACACGTACAAAGTGTTTGGGAAGCTCCAAGTGGATGTAACTACTGTTGGTGTGTGGGCTTTGGCCTGACACTCTTGTGAGGACAACGAGGTTGTTTGGAGTGTGGCACGATGTTGTGATTGAGGTTATGCTGGTCGAGACCCGCGCACCTGGTGAGTTCCACTGGTGTGATGTGGAGACCCATTGCCTCCGTGTGTTAGGTGTGATCCATGCATGATGTGGTCGAGACCCGGGCACTTGGTGGGATGCACCATTGTCACGAGGAGACCCTGTGCTGTGGCATGCTTGATCGGTGCTTGTCATGATTGGTTTCCCGAACCATCCTGTCCTGTCTTTGCTCAGCCATTGTGGCCTTGACGGATGTGTCAGCCAGGGGGAGTGTTGGTATGTGTGGCTTCCACCCGTCACGAGCCACAGCCGTGGCAGCTACGGGTGTACCCGGAGCTGACGGTGAGCGGTGGCCGCATTGGAGATCGTGACGACCCGACAGGACTTCGGATCGTCCAGGGACTTATCCAGGAGCTACGACATGACACGTGTGACGCAGATGATGCGTCTCTACATCCAGACTGGCTGGTCTGCCGTTGCTGGAGTTTTCTCGGAGGTCGAGACCCATGCACCCGGCAGCCTGTACCGGTGCGATGAGGAGACCTGCGACTTTGTGTGTGCTTCCTGTCGTGGAAAGCATACGTTGATGTCTCGGTACTGCACTCGTACATTTATGGGTGCTCTTAGTGCAGTTCCGAGTGCTCTAGAGTTTTCTCGGTGGACAGGCCATTTTGGCCGATTTCCTTGTTTTGCTTGCTACTCGTGTCTGGATGATGCAAACCCACCTTGTGTGGGTCCGTTGCGTAGAGCTCATCGTTCTGCACGTTTTGGTGCAGACAGCGGGTATTTCTGACACCTGAGCAGTGAGTTACGGCTAAAACCGTGGTTTTAGGCCAGTTTGAGCAGGTATTCTAATACCGCCGCCCCTAGCGACTCTAGGCGGCCAGCAACTATTTAGGCTCATTGTTGCTCAGTTGTCAGCTCTCTCTGCATTTATATTCAGTTTCAGTTTCCTGACACTCTGTTCGTGTCCCAACCCAGACCCTTGCAGTTTTGTCTCTAACTTGTGACTGTTGTCACACGCTGACCTGACGCTGACGCCTAGTGTCGCGGCAAGTGGTTAGGAAGGTTCCAGGAAACATCTCAACTACAAGGAGGGAATGACACCTGACGAATGCACAGCATGAACACATGTCGAGTGTAGTTACCCAGAAGTTTCCTAGCGAGACTATACGCATGGAAGCGGGTGACCACAGGCGAACACAAGTGGCGCCATAGAGACGGTAAGCTTTGCCTCAGAAACTTATGTTAAGAAGACAATGAGTAGCAGGGGGGAGAGAATCTAAGAGACCCGTGAGCACGCACCCACACCGAGCAGATCAGTTGGGTGACTATTTGCCGCCACCCGGGGGTCGAGCCCGACCACTCAGTATTTAACTGAGGGTGGCTTCTCACCAATGCACGATCCACGACCGACACGGTGGCCCCCTAAGGATCAGCACCCGGATCAAATGCAACTCCCCCAAGACACTCAAAGGCAAACAAGAATGATGCAGGGGTCGGCAGTGAAAATGTACGAGCCCAAGCATCTACTGCATCAATGAGAGATCGTCAAACAACAGCCATATGTGTGCCAGAGGGCACTCTTGGGTAAACCAACTGCTTCATGACGCTAGAGCCTCAAGTCATGGCGGACTCGTGCAATGTCTCCCAAGGTAAGGCCACTGTGATTTAATCTGTACATATGTGTGCTATGGAGAGTGAGACAAGATGGCATAGAGATGTGAGTGGCCAAAGAACTTCAACACTCCCCCATGACCCGCAGGCAAACAATGGACACACATGGCATACTCACAAAAGATGTGACGGGCAAGGACCAAGAAAACATCGTGTTCCCCAGCCTGGGTCATGGGGACAGATGAGACCGACAGCATGAACATCACTTTGAAAAACATTTTGGCGGAGGCCCTTGGTGAGAAAGTCAGCTCTATGAGATCGTGTGTCCACCCAAGCAACCCGGACAACACCAGCTACAATGTAGTCGCGAACAAAGTGATTCTCCACGTTGATGTGTTTGGTGCGAAAGTGGTGCATGCCACTATTTTCGGCAATGGCTTTTAAGCTTTGATTGTCACAATGCAGGGTGATGCAATGGATGGGAACACACAATTGCTGCAGCAAACGACAAAACCAGAGAGCCTCACACGTGTCTGCACCAAGAGCGACATACTCAGTCTCAGTAGTGCTACGAGCAAAACACCCTTCTTTTCCACTTTTCCACGAGACTGTTGTTCCGCCGACCAAGAAGATGTTTCCCGTTCTGCCTCGTGCATCAGAGTCATTTTCCCAGTCACTGTCAGTGAAGCCATCAATCAGGAATGAATGTTGTGTGTGAAAGTACAACCCAACGCAAGGTGTGGACAATGCATACCGCGCTACCCACAACGAAACCTCAAGATGATGCTCACGGGGACACTGAGAGAATTGAGACATGAAGTTCACAGCAATGGCAACATCAGCACGCGTAGTGGTAGCAAGATACATCAAGGAGCCAATGACTTTGAGGTAGTCCATCACGTCAGCTGTCTCCCCCGACTTCGATAGTTCCAAGGACTTCAGTAGCGATTGACCAGATGGGGTCATAGGTGTGGAAGCTGTGGGGATGGAAGCGAGGAGCGATTCGAAGCGCTCCCCCAGGCTATTACTGTACGCAGCCTGGTGAACGTGCAGGGTGCGGCGTGTGCGATCACGATTCAATTCCATGTCGAGAAAACCACGGGTTGGACCAAGGTCCTTCATCTTGTATTCTAATTGAAGAAGAGACTTTGCGGCTATGACAAACGCAACATCGGGAGACGCAATGAGGAGATCATCCACGTAGACAAGGATGGCCACAAGTGGCTTGTTGGGGGTACTAAGGAATAGAGCGGGGTGCACAGTGCTCCTTTGGAAGCCTACCCTTTCCAGAGGTTTCTGTGATCTTTAGGTTCCAGCAGCGTGGTGACTGCTTCCGGACATACAGGGCCTTGCGCAAGCGCCATTCCCGGTTCGTCCCATCAGAGAAGCCAGGTGGCTCCACCATGTAGATTTCCTCGTCCAGCTTGCCATGCAGAAGGGAGTTGTTGACGTCCATCTATTCCAGCTCCCAGTCATGCTCGGCAACCAGGCTGAGCAGTGCCCTGGCGGTGGTGTAGCGACCAACCGGTGTAAATGTCTCATCAAAGTCAACCCTAGGGACTTGTGAGAATGCTTTTGCCGTGAGGCATACCTTGTACCGTTCAACGGTGTTGTCAGGGTTCAACTTGTGACGGTATACCCATTTGGCTGCAACAGCCTTGCGGCCCGGTGGGAGATTTACGAGCTCATACACACCATGCTCAGACAGCACGTCAAGTTCAGCTTTCATGGCTTGCTCCCACAAGGGAGAATCTGCTGCCGTACAAGCCGCTTGTACAGTCAGAGGTTGAGGTGGAAGGGGAGAGAGACCAGCAACAGCAAAGCACGAGGCAACAGGCGAGGAGAGAGCTGATTGAAATTCTTGTTCAATGAGGGAGTAGCCAAGGGCTGTGCTGGGATGCGCCACGGAGACAACCGTGGAGAAGGCAGATGTTGCCAGTCCAAGGGCACCGAGCAGATTGCTTGGGTGACTACATGCCACCACAAGGGGGTCGAGCCCGACCACTCGGTAACTAACCAAGGGTGGCTTCTCACCAATGCACGGACCACGACCAACAGGGCGGCCCCCTAAGGATCAGCACCCGGATCATATGCAACTCCCCCAAGACACTCAGAGGCAAACAAGAATTATGCAGGGGTCGGCAGTGAGAATGTACAAGCCCGAGCATCTACCGCATCATTGAGATATAGTCAAACAACGGCCATATGTGTGCCATAGGGTAGTCCTGGGTAGACCAGCTGCTTCATGACGCCAGGGTCTTCAGTCATGAAGTACTCGTGCGATGTCTCCCCGGGTAAGGCCATTGTCATTTAATCTCTACATCTGTGTACCATGGAGAGTGAGACAAGAGGGCATAGAGATGTGAGTGGCCAACGAACTTCAACACCGTGGCGCACGGCGGATGACATCAGCGACAGTGTCAGTTTGTCCTAAAACCGGCCCAAGCCACTGATTTGGCCATAACTCTACGCACAGGTATCCAAACGCAATACCGTCTGAACCTAGAGGTGCAGAATCTCGAGCCATAAGCTATCACCAGTCACACACACAGGTACGGCATCGATCAGTGGACAGACAATGCAAAACATGCAAATTGTGCTCACAAGCCAGTCCACCGAGAAAACTCTAATGATTACAGAAAAACTGCAGAGCATCCCAGCAAGCACCCGAGATGTCGTGGCAGCTGCTGGTGGGTGGAGCCACCACCCATCGGTGCTACGGCGCCAGCGGGGTCCGCATCAGGGATCATGTCGTCGTGCTCTCTAGTACAGGGTATACGAGTAATCACCATTGTCGCCGCTCGTGACGGGTGGAAGCCACACAAACCAATACACGCCAAACAACATAAACGGAGAGAAGGTGAAGCCTCACAAGTGGTTAGGCCCCTCGTTAGCAGGAAGGGGCTTGCAAACGTCAATCGGGCTCGATAGTCCTGTCTTGCACTTGGGATCAACCTGAACTCCTCTGTTTACTGTTCTACCCTTGCCCCATTTTCCGGATATTTTTTGCACCATGCCATTACATGACTTACGTCGAACTAATTAACCGAAGTTTTGACACAGATTGTTGGGATCATGTCTTGTTTACATCACATTCACGTTAATTTTAGCACAAGCATGTCACCACTTTCCTTCTGCATATCCCTCGCCAACATGTTACACTAGCGTAGGCAAGGCCAATTTTTGCAGGCTCAAACACGTTGATACAAGAGTGTGGCCTGCTCCGCCCAGACTAAGCGCTTGAGCAGTACTGGCTGCTCAGTTGTGAGAGGTAAAACTCGCATTAGAGAGCTAGCACAAGAACGGCAGTTAGAAACGAGTAATGACTGAGTTGAAAGCAAGACTGAGGCGTGGTGTGAGATCCCTCCCACATTAATCTAGGTCCTCACCTCTGAAAGGCTTGTTACTCAGTCTACCAGCCAATCAGGAAAAATCATTGATTTATGTACTTTGGGGTTTTCTCGGTGAGCCATGCCAGACGACAGACAGTCCCAAACCCAGGCATTTTCTGTTTTTGCTGAAAACTGGACCATGCCAAACTATGCACACTGCAAACGCATTCGTGCAATCTGATTCAACTAGAAAAGTCATGCCTAACTGAATCTAGGCAACTCTATACTTCTCATAACAGCCGGCTTTGACAACTCGTGACATGAGTAACATTCGATGTTGTTGATGGAGTTGGCCGCGCACTGCTACCAAGTGGGAGACTCCACATGACGAGATGGAAGCCATGCCTCTCACGAAAGTGCGGCGTCCCTTCCATTGCTCGGCGCCCATCGTCATCAATGTCCGCTGAGTCATTTGTCTTCACGAGCATGTCCACCAGTCAAGAGGACAGTGGACGTGCATATCACAACACTCCTCCATGACCCGTGGAAACCAATACACACACCTGCCAACGTGTTGCATCCACAGTACACACCATGAGTCATGCTCCCCAATACCCTCATGCTCCTATTGTCTAGCAAAGCCACACAAGTGTGATGATGAGCACACGATGGATTACTAGGTATAGGAAACAAGAAGACAAAAGGCAACTCACATATGCACGACTCTGCACTCACGAATGCAGACTAACTAGTCTAACAACTTTCTTGAAATCTGTGTGTTCCACCGTCCTAGTCAAGAAGTCAGCGAGTTGACGTACAGTCTCGACTCACACAATCCATATGTTTCCCTCATGCAAAAAGTGTGCTCATTGTGTGACACTACATCGATGTGCTTCGTCGGACTTGGGATGAATGTCATCGTTCTCTACAATGGCTTTGGCACTCTCATCGTCAAAATGCATGGTGATGGGTGATGTGGGCTGACAAAACTCACAGAGTAGACGATGGAGCTACACACTCTCGCATGTACTGGTGCCCAACACCACACACTCTTCCTCTATATTGTTGCGTGCGATGCACCCGCGCTCCCCACTCTGCCACAAAAGAGTCGTGCTGCCGATGAGAATGATCTATCCATTCCGGCTCTTACGGTCCATGATCCTAGCCCAATCACTATCGGTGTAGCCTTCGATGACTATTGACAGCTGGTGACGGAACTTCAGTCCACAACATAGGATGGAGACAATGATTACACAACACAAATGGCTGCACTTAGGTACAACTAGTGTGGGGACTTGGATAATTGGGCCAGCAAATTTGCGGCACAGGCAAAGTCTGGCTGTGTGGCGAGGAACATATGTGACCCAATGACACGAAGAAAGTTAGTCATGTCCATGACCAAACTAAGTGTGTAGGCATCAGGAGCTTTCAGCTTGATCTGGCCATCTGGGGTCATGGGTGTGGAGGCATTGGATAGAGTAGGCAAGAGGTCCGCAAAGCGCTCAGTCAATGTCTGCACGTAGGCTGCCTGATGCACATGTAGAACAACGTGGACACGGTCATGCTCAATCTCTATGCCCGGAGATATCTATGGAGGCCCAAGGTCTTTCATCTTGTATGTGGGATGTATATATCCTTCACTCATAGGACAGCAGTGAGATCATGCGGCATGGTGAACATATCATCAATATAAACGAGCACGGTGACAAGGATGGTACTGATTGGGATGAAAAATAGGGTCAGACCTGCTGCGTTGCTCACCAGGCCATCCTTCAAGAGGGTGCGGCTGATCTCTGTGTTCGAGAACCTAGGTGATTGTTTCAGGCCATAGAGGGCCTTCCGCATTCGCCAAACATCATCTGTGTCATCTCCGTAGCCTTGGGGCCGGACCATTTAGAACTCCTCACCATTGAGAGTGCCATACAAGAAGGCATTGCTGGCATCCATCTGGTGAAGCTCCCTGCCATGGTACACGACCATGCTAAAGAACGTGTGACTGGTGGTGCAATGGCCAACCAGCACAAGTGCCTGGCTAAAGGAAAAAACTAGATGAGTGGACGCGCCAGGCTAAAGGAGGCAAGGACACAACGGGTCGCTGCAATGGAGTAACCTATGTAGGAGCCGGAGAACTGCTCAACTGGTCGACTGAGTTAGCGACCAAGTGACAGACTCGGTCGCTAGGTGGCAGAGTCAACGGCAGAAGAAGTGGACTTAATCGCCTGGTTGGTGGAGTGAAGGGCCAAAGAGGCGGACTCGGATACGTGGTCAGTATCTAGAAGAACAGACTCAGATGCACACTCTAGTATGGTGGGATTGTCTGGTGTGTGTGGAGGCATAGACGACACGGTCGAACCAGAGACTCTGGACAACGAAGGACTGGGAGCAATGTCGTGCACCCATGTACAATCTCCCCCATGCAATGGCGACGACATGCCACGAAGGGTCCCAAGACGAACAAAGGGAAGATGATATGGAAAAAACTCCTCAAACAACACTGCATCATGTAACTCAATGATGCAGTGCCGGACAGGGTCCAGAATCGCCAAGCCATTGAACGATGAAACACTTTGAACAATGTGCAGAGATGACCACGGAGAACCAGCTTTCCATCCCGTTGGTCTTCCGAGAGCCAGATGTTTTTGATGTGGGCCCAGACATGAGCATGACAAAGATCTCTATGCTACTCACACCAATAGTGATAGGGAGTAAAAGGATGGAACAAGGGACCGTGTAGAACTCTGTTTCAAACCCAGGTCATGTATGACATGGCCTTGAAACAGAAGCTTTCAGAAATACATGGCTCAATGCGCATAGTGCGGACCGCATCAGCCATGGTGCAGTTCTGGCGCTCAGAGACACCATTCGGTTCTAGAGTATACGGCACAGAAGTTTCATGTTTGACACCCCGGAAAGCATCCGCCTCCCCCATAAACTCACCATCTCAATCAGAACCAAAGATTGTAAAGGGGACAACCATACTCATGCTTTATGACAAGGAGCCAATCACAAATTGCAGCCACTACGTTGCTCTTTTGCCGGAGACAGAATATCCACTGAAAATATGAATAGTCATCTGTGAAGTTGAGAACGAAAAGAACTACGCTCCGCAACATACTCGACAGGTACGGAACCCATGTGGTCATAATGGACTAGCTCAAGCAGGTGGGAGGCTCGGGAAGATAAGATAGGATGAGATGACCTCTGCATCTTGACCTGGGCGCAATGGATGCTTTTGGTTTTGCAAGATAACTATAAAGTAGTTGGGTCAAGGCCAAGGGCAGGCTGTGTGCGGAGTATTCTCTGAATGACAGAGCTCTACATGTGGCACAAGCGACAGAGTTGGAGGTAATTATGCAACAATGACAGAGTGCTAATGACAAAAACGTACGCCCCGTTTTTAGACAAGGGTGAAGGAGTGAAAGACAGACGAATAATGTACCACAAGTTATCATGAGACTCTACATGTAGCATCACACGACCATATGGACAAAGAGTGAGTGTGCCAATGTTGCGGGAGAACAGAACATCCATGCTTATGCGGTTGAGTGAAGTGATGGACAGAAAATTGAGCTCAAAGACAGGCACATAGACGTCGCCAGACAGACCCCAAAAACAGGCAACACCAATACCATGAACAGGAAACATTTGGCCGGACCTAGTCCGAACACTCTAGAAAACTTCAAGTGAGCCAAAAACATTAGAATGCCTGATGGCAAGATGTCATGTGATGTGTACCGTTAGATTCAATGATCCTGGTGTCATCAGGGTCACAGATAGACACAGTAACGGTGCATTGAGCGGCTTGACATGGCGTAGGAAACAGGTGTTACGCATGGGACTGAGGTGCAAAGCGTGTGTGCTTATAATTAGGTAAGGCAAGACTATCCATGACAAGGGTAGGAACACAACAGACATCCACGGGAGAATCATCGTAAAGAGCAGTCTCAGTCTTATAACTATCTGGGACCTCCTAGCTTGCAGACATGTATCTTGTACTTCCTTGGGACTGAAGAGGAGGAATGCTGAGGTGCTACATGATGAACTGCTCCAACTGGCGCTCATGAGGAGAGGGCCAAGGATTCCATAGATGTTGCGGTGTGGCCATGCTGGAGGGAGGCACTTAGGTGTATCTGAGGTGGGATTCATGCATCAACAGGCCTGAAGGAAGGCATGGAGGGGGCAGAGACCCAGTCACAACTGTTGCGATGCAGGTGGAGGAGGAGGTCGTGGAGGAAGTAGAGGAAATACCAATATTAGAGGCAGTGGTGAATGTAGCTGTACCAAGTTACTACTGATGATACGAGGCCTGTCAATGGGTAATGGGCTAGTGTACCAGCCATGACCCGGCTGGCCACAGTCGTGGCAAAAAAGAGAGCTGCCACAAGAGGAGCTACTGGCGGATGGCTGTTGGATCTTTCCCTTCTCCATTTTTCCACTCTGCATTTGCCGCGGCCTGCACCACGCAAGTCTCCGGCAACACCAGGGGTTTTCGGACGATGGAGGCGTAGGAGAGGCAGAGCTAACTATTGCCACTACTTCCTTATCTCCACGGTACAGATGGGTGTCCTGAATCACCTCCTCCCATGTCAGGATCTAGAAATAGAATCGGACATCAGAGTGCGCTTGGACACCATGGCGTCCATGATTTCAACGTCAAAATTGATGAGGATCTTTCCTTAGTTGGGGGGAACGCTGATCTTGATGGGGAGGAGGGTGGCCACTGGAGGTGGACCAGTCTTGCCGAGCCGACATAGATGATCATGCGTACGGCGCCAGTAGGCAATGAAAAAATTGGAGTCACCTGCCTTGAGGTCGCTGAAGCTCCTCAGAAGGAGACTGGTGACGGCCTAGCCAGGAGCATGGTAGGTTCATGTGAGGGTAATCCTTGCCTCATAGGCATCAGGGTCAGTGATGACAATAGAATCGCTGATGATGGGATTGAGGTCTGTGTGATCACTTTTTGGTGTGGCGAAGACGAGGGCCTTAGATGCTCACCCTGCGTCGAATAGCTACTCGGGGATAGAGGAGTCATACTTTAGGGTGTATTAGGGCCAGAGTCCCTCACCCAAAGCCCACGAGCAAAACAATAGCTCCCAGGACGCAAACTGTCCCACCTCAATTTGGGATGATAGCAGTGTTGATCTTGTTGTCCGTTGTAGGGCCCCTACAACGGCAACGGTACAGCGACGGGCATCGATGCTACATCGCGGCAATGTAGCACGTGTGGGGGCCCCTGGGGCCACCGAGCGGCGACTCTGGTCGACCGAAGAGTGGGAGTTTTCCACTCGTGGAAACAGCTCGGAACCGACCACGATCAACACTTCGATGTTTTTTTTACTATCGATGTGACCATGCACCATCACCAAGTGATGTGGCATGGTCACATGATCATGTTGCCAGTTTCACTGTGCCATGTTTGGCCACATGGGATGATATTCTATTGACCAATCAGATGTAGCCGCACAGCAGGCCTGTCACCAATGCTAGCCATTGAAGATGAGGTGCATAGATTCATGTCTCATGACAGGTGGATGAACCTGCATGTTCGATATCTCCAATGTTGACAGGTGGATTGCTGACTTGCCATGCGATCAGGGAGGGACTGGGGGGGGGCGGA
>SZWC01015394.1:0-27956 GCA_023375785.1 Penium margaritaceum | reverse complement strand
TACAGTGTGCAACTGTACAAGGGTGAGGGTGAGGAGTGGGGAACTAAGGACAAGGCTGTCCCATGGGTGAAGCTTTGGGAGCAGCGGGAGAGGGATCAGCAGGCTGCACTTGGGGCATGCGGATTGAGACTGACAGCGAGGATGAGGAGGGTGGTGGGGCGTCAAGGGGAGGGAAAGGTACAGCACTGTACAGAACACCAGGCACCACCACACTTGAGGGTGAGGTCCCACTGTTTGATGTGACAAAGGCAGCTTCATTCAGGCAGTCCACCATGGTTGAGCACATTGACCGAGCTAACAACCTGAACTATCAGCTTTCCATTGTGAAACTCATGGCCATCCGTGCGTCTCCAATCTCTTTCTGTCGTGAGCCTGTGTTGCTGGAAGTCATAAGAAATGGCAAGAAAACCACAAACAGCTTTAGGCTCCCAAGCCGGAAGACTGTGGTGAAAGAACTACTTCCAAAGTTGGACAAGGAACTGGAAGAGCTTGATGCCCCTCTGAAACAGGGATGGAGCATCTATGGCACGAGTCTTGCAGTGGACGAGTGGTCTGACCGACAGATCAGACCAATATATAATGCCATGGCATGCAATGCCATGGGGTCTGTCCACATCTTCTCCCGAGATGCATCTGGTCTCACCCGAGATGCAGACCACACAGCCTCAATGACAGAGGCTGCTATTGAGGCTGTGGGTGAAGAAGTTGTTGTGTTCATCATCTGTGATAACACGTCTGTGAACAAGAGGGCATTCCAGGATATTGCCGTGAAGTACCCAAAGCTTCTTTTCCAAGGCTGCTGTACACACAATGTTGATCTTGTGATGAAAGACATTGGAAAGAGTGCATGGGGTGCGATCTTGATTGGCAGGTGTGAGAAGGTCATCTCTTTCTGGCGGAACAATGCCATGCCCCGCACTTGGCTGAAGGAACGGAAAGGTGGCAAGGTCCTGGTGAACCGGTGTGACACAAAGTTTGTGTCAGTGTCGTCCATGGTTGAACGGCTGTTGGAGGTCAGAACAGACCTGGAGACTTTGGTGAACAGTGAAAGCTGCAAGCAGATTGGTTCCAAGAGAGATTTGGGGTTCAGGTCCAGGAAGAGGGAGGTGAGGCGCATCATCAGGAGGAAGGTTTTTTGGGTTCAGGTGCGACAGATGCGGGACTTGCTTGAGCCGCTGGTGCGGGTGCTGAGGGTTACAGACAGACCTGGTGGTGGGGCTAGGGAGATTTACGAGGGGCTTTTGGACTGTACGGAGGAGATCAGAGCACTGAGCGTGAGGAAAGGCAAGAAGGGACGCAAAGTGGCACAGGCACAGGTGAACTTTGCTCTTGGGCGGCTGGAGCACCGTTGGACCAAGGACATGGCCTGCCCTCTGTACGCCGCAGCAAGGCGCCTNACTTTGGTGAACAGTGACAGCTGGAAGCAGATTGGTTCCAAGAGAGATTCGGGGTTCAGGTCCAGGAAGAGGGAGGTGAGGCGCATCATCAGGAGGAAGGTGTTTTGGGTTCAGGTGCGACAGATGCGGGACTTGCTTGAGCCGCTGGTGCGGGTGCTGAGGGTTACAGACAGACCTGGTGGTGGGGCTAGGGAGATTTACGAGGGGCTTTTGGACTGTACGGAGGAGATCAGAGCACTGAGCGTGAGGAAAGGCAAGAAGGGACGCAAAGTGGCACAGGCACAGGTGAACTTTGCTCTTGGGCGGCTGGAGCACCGTTGGACCAAGGACATGGCCTGCCCTCTCTACGCCGTAGCAAGGCGCCTGCACCCCAAGCATTTTGGCAATGATTTTTCGACATGCTCAACCACCATGCAGGCTTGGGATGCTGTGGTTGATGCTTTAGTACCAGAAGCAAAGCACGATGACATCATGCAGCATTGGTGCTTTCCAGAAGGGCCAAGTCATGCTTGAGGCCAATCCTCTCATCACTCCTCAGAAGAATGCTAAACCTTGTGCTGCAGTGGCCAAAGTGAAGTGCAGGACAATGACAGCTGTTGAGTGGCACGTCAACCACATGAGCTACTTGCCTGTGCTCTGAGACCTTGCAATCAAAGTCTTGTCTCAACCCTGCTCGTCTTCTGAATGCGAGCGTGTGTTCTCAACGCATGAGCTCATACACACAGCCAGGAGAAACCGCCTCAACGTGACGACACTGGAGCTCCTCGTGCGCTGTAATGTCCGCCTCCAGAAGCACTATGGGCGCACAGGACGGAGGGCTGCATCACAGCTTGCAACGGCAGCAGCAGAATCGGAGGCCGAGGGGGAGGATAGCGAGGACGATGGGGAGATTGTGGATGAAGAGGTTGAGCTGCTGAGTGACCCTGAGAGTGACGGTGACAGCGACGACGAGGAGGGAGAGGATGAGGTGGACAAAGTGGCAGCAGATGGAGGGGATGATGACGTTGTGGAGGTGCTGGCTAGTGTCAGGCGCATGAGTGAGCTGCCTGGCTTGCCATATGCACGCACAGTCCGCGTCCGTGAACAGGAGAAGGTCAGGACGCAGCTGCTCGTGAGGGTGGTGATGTAGGGGAGGGTGGGGAGGGTGGAGAAGGTGAAGCAGGAGATGAGGAGGAGGAACCTGAGGACGAGCCTGCTGGATCTGCCACAGGGGACGCAACTGCTCCAGCTGTGACTACCACCCCAGCATCAACTGTTGACAATGCAGCTGGTGCAGGTGGTGGAGCTGGTGATGGTGGAAACCGGCCTAGCAAGCGTGGTGCATGTGCAGCAGGAGGAGCATCAGCCAAGGGATCCAAGCGTGTGCAGCGTGTTAGGAAGTAGACCTAGGATAGGACTGCTTAGGATGGCATAGGCAATCATGTAATGTGTTGTCTATGCTACAATGTACTGTCGATGATTCCTAATTTCATGATTTAGTCAACAATGTTTCTGCTCTTAACTTGTATTCTGTCTTTTATGCAGTGAATGGTGCACAAATGTTTGAGAAAGTGCTGAAAATTGCAGTCTGTGCAGGAATCTGACCAAGTGTAGAAAGGTTACTCAGTGTTCACTGTGCAAAAATCTGACTAAGTGTTGAAAATTCTGTACACATGACATGTGTGCCATGTGGAATTGTATGCAAGGGTTGAAGATTGAATGTCAGAAAAAGTGTTAGGAATGTTTTCTAGGCATTTGACTTTTTTGTAGGTGTGAAAGGCCATGGAAACTGACCCCCCTCCTCCCCCCCCGGGGGGGGGGGGGGGGGGGGGGGGGCACATCGCTGTGCCTCCTCCTGGCTACATCGTTGTCTCGTTGTTACATCGATGTTCGTTGTAGCGTAGTAGCAAAGTCAACACTGGATGATAGTGTCTCAATATGCTTTGTCCTGCACTCAGTACCGGCTGCATTACTCAGAGATCCTATGAAGCTGGAGAAATATTTCTTCTCCTATTGTTGCTGCTGCCTATAGGCTACCATCTGAGTTGCGGCAGAGACCGTGGAACCAGGCTGGCTAAGGAGAAGTGGTTGAATGGGTGAGATCTTCTGAGCACACTGTAAAATGGCTAGGAGTGTGCGCAAATCATCAACTTGCTGCTGAAGAGCAGAGACAGTCAGCTGGCGGCATCGCGCTAGCAGAGATGGACTACGTCGCTCCAATAATACAAGGTCCGGCGATGGTAGCGGTGGACAGAAACTACCACTAGTACTCTCTCTACTGCTGAGAGACCAAAAACAATGTCAAAAACTTTCACTAACCACTTTTCTCGAGGAACTGAGTCAACGATCAAACATCCTTTTGTGTTCAATTTCAAATGTACCCTACCAGTTCACAGTACCCACTTTCAAAGATTTATTAAAACACCCTTTTTTTGTGCTTGTGGTTGGTACCTGACAGACCGTCGGAGCTGCATAAAAGCTTGTGCAGCTTTTGTATAGCTTCTATAGCTACTATGTGGTATCAGCAGCTTGGCTACTACGGCTACGATACTCGCCGTTATAGTCGCGGAGCTGCTCCCGCGACGAGCCTGCTGCTGCTACTATTGTGGCGTGCTGCTGCTGTAGCCACTATGAGCAGTTTTTACTGCTACTATTGTTTCTGCTTCCACACTATTGCAGCTGTTGTTGCATGCTGCTCTAGCTGCTATGCATTGCTCATGTTGATGCTGCACCGTTGTTACTACTACTGGGCACTGCTCTAGCTACTGTTACTATTGTTTTTGATGTTGTCGTAGTGCTTCAGCTACTGCTGCGTGCTACTCTTGCTACTACGCTGCTACTGCAGCTAGTTTTGCGGCGTGGTTGGAAGCGAGTGAGAAAGCGAGCGAGTAAGCAAGCAAGTATCTGTGATTTTGTTGTTCTCTGGTTTCTCAATATGGCCGTGCTGATTCTTCAGCTTTTGACTTGGCTGCACCCGACCGAAAGGCATGATGTTTAAATCAAAGGAGTAAGGATAACAAAAATGTGGAAGCAGTGTTAATACCTCCATGCTGTGTGGTGGCATCGTCACCACGTGCGTCGGCTTCGTCGTCAGAGTTGTGCCACTTTACTTTCGCTGCATGACTGCCTACGCTACTACCATTGTGGGGTCAATCCCGGGAGAAAAACAAATCGGGAGCATTTCCCTTGAATTGGGAGCATTTTGAAGCTGCCACCACACGAGGCTAATTCTGTCAAGAAATTATTATTATTATTTTATACATATGTATAAATAAAAAATATATAATATATGTACATACATGGGGGTCCGCCAACGTTGGCTGGCACCTGTACGCAACAACTCCTACTCAGTCTTCTTTATCTGCTATGCTATGGATCTGATATTAAGCTCAAAACGATGCTGCGCCAGTCTGGTCAAGACTAGTTTCTGCCACCTCACACACTAGGACTGATGTAAGCCGGACAGTGCCAACGGCACAGATTACGACTTGAGGCTTCTTTGAATGTGCAATCTGACTGTAGATTTGGAATCTATAGGAAAAATCGTGCGAGCTTGACCATTTCACAACTGAAGTGTGTGGCCTGCTACATACAAAATTAGCATGTGAGCAGCGATTGTTGCTCAGCTGTGAGAGGGAAAACTCACGGTAGAAAGTTTGCACCAGAATTGTAGTTAGAGGTGGGTAATGAATGAGTTGACAACGAGAATGAGAGATCCCTCCCACAATAATCTTGGTCCTTACCTCTGTGAGGCTTGTTACTCAGTCCCCCAGCCAATCAGAAAATCCATTGTTTTCTGGTCTGTGTGGTTTCTTGGTGAGCCTAGACAGGCGACCAACGGTCCCACCAGGGCGTCGTCCATACCAAGATATGCAAGTTGCAAATGTAGTCGTGTAGTCAGAATCAGCCTGAAAAATCACAAAGCAAAGTTATGATTGTCGTTACCTAGGCAATCCAATGCTATTGACAATTCCAAGTTGTGAATGTTGGTGACATGAATGACGATGGTTGTTGCCGATGGAGTTGGCCGTGAAGTGCTACCAACTGGGAGAATGCACACGAAGAGATGGGAGCCATGTTGCTCAGCAACCGCCGTCGTCAATGCCTGCCAAATCAGTTGTCTGCACAAGAATGTCCACAAGTCGAGAGGCCATAGTACAGATCAATGGGAAAGTGCAAGTGCAAATCACAAAACTCCCCCATGATCCATGGGTACCAATATCCACGCACATGCCAATTTCATGCATCCACACTACACAACATAAGTCATGCTCCCCCATACTCTCATGCTCCCATGGTCTAGCAAAGTGACACAAGTACAATGATGAGCACACAAAGAGTGAACAGGTAGAGGAAATAAGAAGAGGGAAGGAAACTCACAAATGGACGGCTGCACACTCACGAATGCAAACCAACTAGTCTAACAGCTTTCGTGAAATATGTGTGTTTCACCATCATGGTCAAGAAGTCAGCCAGTTGTTGTATAGTCCCACACAATCCAGTAAAATATACTGTGCTCATTTCGATACACTGCATTGATTTGCTTTGTGGGCATGTGATGAATGCCATCGTTGTTTGAAATGGCTATGGAACTCTCATTGTCAAGATGCATGGTGATGGGCGAAGCAGGGTGACGGAACTCACAGAGCATACAATGGAGCCACACACGCTTGCATACACTGGCACCCAAGACCACACACTCTGCCGCTACAGTGCTGCGTGCGATGCATCCGTACTTCCCACTCTACCACAAAAGAATCGTGCCGCCGATGAGAAAAATCTATCTAGTGCAGCTCTTATCGTCCATGATCCAAGCCCAGTCATTGTCTGTGTAGCCCTCGACGACTACTGACGGCTGGTAGAGAAACTTCAGTTCACAACATGGGATGGAGACAATGTAATACACCACCAAAATTGCTTCATTTGGGTACAATTGGTGTAGGGATTAGGAGAACTCGGCCAGCACATTCACGGCACAGGCAATGTTCGGCCGCGTGGTGGTGGCGAGGATAATGAGTGACCCAATGACACAAAGAAAACTATGTCCACACCAATACCGAGTGTGTCGGCATCAGAAGCCGACCTGGCCATTTGGGGTCATGGGTGTGGAGGCACTGGATATAGTGGACAAGAGGTCTACAAAGCGCTCTGCCAATGTCTGCACGTAGGCTGCTTGATGCACACATGGAACGATGTGAGCGCGGTCGTACTCAATCTCTATGTCCAAGAATATCTATGCAAGACCAAGGTCTTTCATCTTGTAAGCTTTGTCAACATCCATAGAGTCAGTTTTCTACATGAGCATGTACACCAGCCAAGAGGTCATAATACACATCAATGAGGCAATGCACATGTAAATCATAATGGAACGTTGATGCCAACATCATCCCCACCTAATTTCTACCAACTTGATACTTTCCAGCCTCGAGTCACCAACTCATCCTTTTCTCCCTCATGGATTTGCGTGAGAACTTGCTACAAAGCTTCCTAGCTTTGGTGCGCGCTGACGTGGCGACACTATCCAGTCAGCTGACACATCAGCAAGCAAACAATAAAAGGAACAACAAGGGTTAGGCTAGGGATACTTGCAAGGTCTTCTAAGCTTCAATAGCTTAGCATGCAAAGAGAAATGATGACTGAAAAGCATGCATCAGAAATATCTACCTTGGCACACAGTAGATGATGCAAGCGCCTGTGCCAGTTTGTCCTACAACCGGCCCAAAAAAATCCCGTCTTAGCTGTAACTCTGTGTACATACATCCAAACAGAACACCGTCTAAACACAGGGATACAAAATCTCAAGCCATACGCTACGACTGGTCACACGCACATGTCTGGTATCTATCGGTGGACGCACAATGCAAAACATGCAAATCAGACTCAAAAGCCAGTCTACCAAGAAACTTCTTGAGACTGGAAAAAAAATGTAGAGTGTTGTAGGAAGCCCCCTAGGAAGCACCTCGGACACCGTAGCAGCTCTTTGGCAACTACCAGTGGATAGGGTCACCATCTGGTGCGATATGAGTCTGCATCAGGTATCTGCACCAGTATGGATACGACCGAGTGGTCACAATAACTTGTACAAATAGATGGGCACGACACACATCCCAACATTCCACCATGGCCCTATGGTATACATGTCCATACATGTGCAGAATTGACACAAGTGCACAATAAGAATCTCAACAGTTAGAACACACACATCCTAATCTCATCCATCCTCAGGCAAGGACCAAAACCTAAGAGAACCAACGGCCACAATGAACTTCTCGCGCGTCAGCCCGCTATATGTCCATGCCGACCCAAATCACGGAGATGACTTGTCGCTCCACCAAATCACGCAAAAAGTGATGCTCAATACTAATGTTTTCTGTGCATGCATGAGACACGCCAGTGTTCTCTATAATGGCAAGAACACTCTGGTTTTTGCAACGTACAACAATGCAAGGCACGTATTGGAGCAACTCATAAAACAGGTACTGTCTCACATACTCACCCTCTGACGATGTATGTTTAATGCAATCATGCTTTACGCCAAGACACAACAGTGCTACCAACAAGAACACCTAGCCTGTCTGACTGCACACATCAAGACTCCAGTCTTATTCACTACCTGTGTAGCCGTTGACTGCCTCCGGAAAATGCCGAAGAAAGCAGAGTCCAAGGTACCTTGTGAAAACCACGTACTGCACCCCTCGCACAACTGTATGAAGGCTTCTTTCCCGAGGAAACTACAAGAACTATGCAATGATGTTGACACTGAAGGCGATTTCGGGTTGTGTGGTCATGACAAAGTACATTGGGGAGTCGATGAGGCGAAAGAGCATGGCCACGTCCACCGTCTCCACCGTGTTTGATCATGCACCTTGAGGACAACGTGTCTTTCACGTATGATGGGGTTGGAGGCTATGGGAGCTACACCGAGAAGATCAATAAAGCACTCTCCCACAACGTGCGCATAATGTGTCTGATGCAGCAAGATTGTCTGCCACTAATGATCACAAACGATCTCCATCCTAAGGAAAAGAATCATTAGACCAAGGTCCTTCATCCTGTAGGCAGCCTGAAGGATTACCTTGGCCTCCTTCACGGTCTTTGTGGCAAGGTGGTACCGAGGCGACAGGCTGTGATCCCAAACGTAACTTACAAACCCACTCTTGAACCCTATGACCAGAGGTGTTGAAGCCAGCGTGTTGGGTAGGGGGTAGATTGTTGAACTAATGGTGCAACTCCAACAGCTCGTGGTGTCTGTTGTGAGGCTCCCGAATGCCCTCGTAGTAAGTCCGAGGTCTCCTACAACGTGTTGGTCTAACGATGCTTCTAATGGCATGCGCCCAACGAAGGTTGTAGATTTGATCGTTTGCGACCGTGGGTTCGTGATGCATGAAGAGGAAGCATATGAGGGATTTGCTGGCCCCTTGCTTTTGTCACAGACAGGCGCCATAAGTGCTTCTCTGTATGGGTCTGGATGCCAAATTCGTCGGAATGATGACTGTTGGCGTTCCTTGAGGAGTTGGGTTTTTAGAAAACTATGATGTTTTAACCGAGGGGGGGATTCCTTTTTACCCACCATTTGAAAAAGTTATGCGCAGGTTACCCACCTTTTGGGAATCACAGACTGGATTCCCCACTTTTTGACCGGGTGTTTACGTTTTCCCCACTTTTTGCTCTTTTCAAAAAAAATTGAAAAAACTTGCGCGCGTTACCCACTTTTAGCCATATGACTCCGATACCCACTTTTGTGCACGGCAAGTCCATCCCGTACACATCGCGAACATTTTCAAACGGACCCCCAGTCGCTGCCACCCACTCCTCGCTGCTTTTTCTCTCCCACCTACATCTCTCCTGCACGTATTATCTCACTTTCTCCCCTTGTCCTTGCTCACAATCGATGATGAGGGGGGATGCGAGGGCGAGGGCTCGAGGCCATCGGCCTCAAGCCCTCGCCCTTGCGACGTTGCAGATTCGTCTCTTCGTAATCGCTGGCCGTCGGCCAACGAGCTGCATGCCGTCGGCCAGCAAGCTGCATGCCGTCGGCCAGCGAGCTGCATGCCGTCGGCCAGCGAGCTGCTGGCCGTCGGCGAAAAACTGGCTTTCCGACGGCCAGCGAGCTGCTTGGCGGGCAGCTGCTGGCCGTCGGCGAGCTGCTGGCCGTCGGCGAGTTGCTGGCCGTCGGCGAGCTGCTGGCCCTCGGCGAGCCCTCGCCGTGGCAAAATCTGGCCTCCGGCCTGTCCTCCGCATTCGCGGGGGAGAGTGCTGGCCCACCCCTTCCCCCCCTTTCCCCCCCCCACCCCCTTTCCCTTGTGCTTTGCATTGGTTGCACGACCAATTCTGCCAACGTCCATTCGGTGGCTGAGATATCGGCCGCGCGACCATATTCCAGCATGTTTATTTGTGGAAAGACGCAACGACGCAAAGTCAACATTGTATAAACATGACATCAAACAAACTTCCGAAAAAAGCCCCTGCCAAAATCATGAGCGAAATTTGACCATATAAGAATAAAGTGAAGGAGGTTCCCATTAATGCACGCATAATGACGCCTCAATGTTGTGATTTGTGACGTTCGTGTACAGTTTACTGTGACCAGTTGGACGTGTCCATACTCGTGCAGATCCCTGAGGCGGGCCCTGGTGACACTGGTGCAACGACTGGCAGTGGACTACCGGCTTGGAGCTGACCGACTACCGCTCCAGAGCCTCAAATGCTGCCGGGACTCTCTGTTGTCCTTTCTACAGCTTGCAGGCGTCTTTTGGCGGACTGGCCATGAGCCCTGATTGCATGTTTTTGCATTGTATGTCCACCGTCTGATGATAGATACATGCATGTGACCAGTCATAGCGTCCTTCTTTTGATCCTGCACGTCTAGGTTCAGACGGCGTAGCATTCTGACATGTGTGCGCAGAGTTACGGCCAAAACAGTGGTTTTGGGCCGGTTTTAGGACAGCTCTTGGACTGCCGCGTGCAAAACCCGCCGTGCGCCGTGGCAGGTATAAATGCCTTGGACCTGTCATTTGTTATCTCTCTCTGCATATGCTATTGAAGAATTCTGACACTTTGTCTTGTGTCTCCTAGCCAAACCCTTACCGTTGTGTGCACGACCTGTGACTGTCGTCACCGTCTGACCAGGCACTGACGCCTAGTCAGCGGCTATGTTGCTAGGAAGCTTCCACGCATTTTCTCATGGTATCAGAGCAGTGAGACAGTTCTCACTGAGCTGCGCAGCAGAGACACAGCAGAGCAGCAGTAGTGAGAGTCACCGCTGCAGCAGATTCCTTGGGGCCTGTCGGAGACAGCCGGTCGCCGTCGGCGCAGCCCTCACCCACCACGTGAGATTGCAGCAGCGCTGTTGCCACCGTGCCAACAACAGTAGCAGAGGCAGCAGCAGTAGTGGAGCAGCGGCAACAGCGGTGCGTGGCGGCTACAGTGAGCGCAGCCGCCATGCACAGCCGTAGTGGTAGCGACAGCAGCGGCGGCAGCAGCAGCGATGGCAGTAGCACCGCAGCAGCAGCGGCGGCAACAGCAGTGCAGCAGCTGCAGCAGCAGCAGCCGCGGCGGCAACAGCAGGGCAGCAGCGACAGCAGCAGCAACATTAGCGCAGCAGTGGCAGCAGCGGCAGCGCGCGGCGGTGGCAGCGAGCAGCAGCCGCAGCGCGTAGCAACAGCAGCAGCAGCAGCAGCAGCGCAGCCGCTGCTGCCACCGCTGCATACGCAGCTACACAGCTATTGCTGCAGCTGACAGCACAGCTGCAGCAGCAGCTGAGCGGAAGCTGCTGCGCAGCTTCCGCGCAGCTTTCGCGCAGCCATCGCAAAGCGGCTACACGCTCACGAAGAGTCGCGAGAAAAAAAAAACAAACAAACAAACAAAGAAAAGAAGGGGGGAGGTGAGATGACGTCAGCAATTTTGCTTGCTGACGTCATCAGGTCGTGCTGATGTCAGCAACCACCTGCTGACGTCAGCACCATACTTAGCCAAATTTTTGGCCAGACAGTCAAAAGTTGCCAGCATCTCAACTCCTCGAGAAACAATGAAGGTTTTGAAATCCGACAAAATTGACCTGTCGCCCCATACTGAGCGGCGACATCAGCCTGTCCGACAACAAGGAGAAGGGACCAGGCAACCCCTCCTCCTCTTTGTCTGGTGTACTGAGTCCACGCTTGCAGGCCATTGAGGACCTGCGAAGCCAGTAGGATGAGATGCGTCCCCTCCAGAGAGAGCAGACTGACGCTATCCGCACGCTGACTGAGCTTCTGCGTGCTAGGTCCACGACTCCTCAGCGGGCTTCTGATGGAGCTGCCGGCGTCGCGGTCTCTACCCAGCAGTCGGCTCAGGCACCCGTGACAGACACTGGACCTGTCCCACCACCTGCTGACCTCCTGGATGATGAGCCACTCATGCCAGGCATTACGGATGACTCCCCGGCTCAGGAGATTCGAGTTCCGTCAGCTGTAGACGGGTACCCGATCTCCTCCGTTTTCCCCGATACGATCGTCATCTGACTACCCCGGTGACCATCCTCTTCCATGATTCTTTCCCGTCTCTCGTCTTACTCAGCCTGTGATTGCTCTCCCCACGGAGCGGCAGCCCAAGGATTTTGAGGCACTACCTCCACGGTACATCAGTGAGGATGGCTTCGATTGCTGGGAGATCCTGTTTCAGGTGTGGGCTACTTCTGAGGGAGTGTGGCCTTACTACCACAGCCCGTACCAGCCTACAGACCTAGTACAGGTATTGACAGCAGCCCTAGCCATGCGCGGACTCTCTACGCCATGCCACGCGAGACCGTCGTCGACTTCCGCCCCTTCCTTGGCGAGGCCGGCACAGGCACCGGCGCCGATCCCCGTGGAGGTTGGGATCTGGCCTTATCCTTGCTAGCCGCAGAGACGCACGCCACTCGTGCATCTCACATTCGTGCTTTCCATTTGCTCCGTCAGGGGCCTGCGGAGCCTGTAGCGGATTACTGGCGACGCGCCATGCGCATCTACACGCGCTTGGGGACCTCAGGAGGCACACAGTTGTGGGCGCTTTGTACGATTATGCTCGGAGTTCGCCTCGAGTACACCGACATCTTCACATGGTACAACGACGCTGTCCTCGAGCCCTTCTCAGCCACTCTGCAGCTGCTTCCTTGGGCGCATCAGCTCTTCCTTCAGGTGACCTCAGCTCGCGAGGCAGCCGTAGTCCATCAGGAGACTTCCCTCGCTACAGCAGCCATTGCATCACCACCATCTTCCCTCCTGTAGTCTCCCTCTTCCTCCTCCATCACTTCCTTATTTTCCTCTTCCTCTTCAACCCCGTCTACTCCCATGCAGACACAGGGTATTGTAGCAGCCGCCCAGGGGAAGAAGAAGAATAGGAAGCGTGGATCAGGTCAGCAGCAGTCGTCATCCAGTGGTAGCAGTGGCCGTTCTGTGCACTGCTACAACTCTGGAGGCGCCCATCACTACACCGAGTGCCAGCAGCCGCTTGACTAGGTGCGGATCACTCGTGGGCTCCAGGCTGCTCATGCTCTCCGTTCCACGTCTGGCACGTCACCCGCATCCTCCTCCGGACGCGCGGCGGCCACGACTAGAGTTGTTCCTGCCTCCTCACCAACGAGCAGCAGCGATCCGGACCCGCACGAACGCACCATCACCGAGCTTCGCCACCTTCTCGCGCTCCGCTTTCAGGGAGGTACGAGTGTGTTATCATCGTTGGATGGTTCACAGACTGTTTGTTTGTCCGTTTGTGTGGCTTGTGACGACGCGTGTGGGGGAGCACAGTCAGCATGTGATGATGATGGGCCTGACTGCACCGAGTGGATTCATGAGTCTCATCTTTGTGTTGTGCGTTGTTCCTCCTCACTGACGGCTCAGCGTCCCTCTGATGCCGAGTGTTCCATTGCTCGTTGCACAGTGACGTCCACCAGCCGTGACTCCGGTGGCACTTGGATCATCGATTCTAGTGCCACCCATCACATGACGTGCCGTCGTAGTGACTTTGTTGTTCTCGGTCCTGTCACGTCTGTCCCTTCCGTTCGTACAGGGTCTGGTCAGTCCTTGCCAGTCCATGGTGTTAGGGTTGTATGCTTCGATGGTCCGTCTGGCCCTTTGTACCTTTCCGACGTGTTGTCTGTGCCTGATCTTGAGCTCAGCTTGCTTTCTGTGCGTGCCGTCACCTTGATGGGTCTCTCTGTGGAGCATACCGTTGACTCAGCGACTGTGACTGCTACTGACACCCGTAGTGTGGTCCTGCATGCTTCAGTCATAGATGATCTGTATCGCATCGCTCGGCCCTCCTCCCCTTGCTCTTCCTCTTCCTCCGGTTGTGTCTTTGTCACTGGTGTTCCATCTCCGGAACACCAGAGGTTGCTTCATCGCCGTCTGTGTCACGTGGGCTCCGACATTGTGTCAAAGCTCATTCGGACACAGCCTGCTCTTGGTCTTGACGTGGCTTCTTTCGAGAAGCCACCCAAGACTGACTGTCTTTATTGCGCTCTGGAGAAGATGCACCGGTGCACCTACCCTGACTCTCGTTCCCGAGTGCTTTGGCCTCTCGAGTTGGTTCACTTAGACCTTCTTGGCCCTCTCCCGATCGAGTCCCTGTCCAAGAGGGGCCGGTATGTTCTGACTCTGACTGATGAATTCACCCGGATGCGGTGGGTCTACAACCTGCGACAGAAGAGCGACACCGCCCTTACGGTTCGACTCTGGCTAGTGATGGCTGAGCGTCAGTCCCGCCACACACTACATACCTTCCGCTCGGATCGCGGCGGCGAGTTCTTTGGTGAGATGGACTCCTTCTTTGCTGAGCACGAGATTTTTCACCAGGTCTCCGCTCTTTCTTCCCCCCAGCGGAATGGTGTATCTGAGCGCTGGAACCGCACCATGGAGGATGGGGTTCGCACCATGCGGTTTGAGTGCAGTCTCCCGGAGTCTTTTGTCTTTGAGGGTTTCTCCTACATGACTTGGGTCTCGAACCGCCTCCCGCACGGTCCGCTTCCGGACCATATTATACCGTACGAGCTCTGGTTTGGATACCGTGCTGACCTTCCTCTCGCTCGTGTCTGGGGCTCGCTGGCCTCCGTGTGGTACACCGAGGACCAGCAGGGGTCCAAAGTCTCACCTCGGGGCTGCTTGTGTGCCTTCATAGGCATTTCCCCGCGATCAAAGGCCTGGCGCTTCTGGGACCCTACTCGTCGTCGCGTCATTGAGTCCCGCGAACGCGTTGTTTTTCGAGTCTCTCACCTACCGTGACCTCACTTTGATCACAGCACTCTCCGCCACCCATGTTCCTTCCTGTGAGGGTTCTCGGTGGATGGGGGAGACTTCCATGCCAGCGAGCACCTCTCATCAGGCTGATGTGTCCGCTCGAGCCCCCTCTTGGTCTCCGGCCCTTGATGATCCGGCGATCATTGCCGTTGGTCGAGAGATCTCGCCTGTACAGCCTGTTTCACACCCCACAGGTACCTCTGTTCCCATGCCTCCTTCTGCGCCAGCACCTGCGTCTGCTGACACCCCTATTTTTGTATCTGATCCAGCCTCTCCCACTCCCGTTCCTACGTCGTCTGGTACTCCTGCCTCAGTGTCAGGTCCAGTCTTGCCTGCTCCAGCTGTCACACCCAGCCCCGTGTTCCCCACACACGCATCTCCTCGCCCGGCGTCTCCGGCTGCCTCGTCTCAGTCCTCACCCGCTGTCGTCGCAACTGTCCCTGAGCCTGAGGTGTGTCCCTCGACCTCAGGTTACTCCCATGAGCCCGGTGGCCGTCTTCGACCACTGGATTCCGGAGCTCAGCGAGCATCGGGCCCCGGACCCACGCGCTCCTCTCGCAGCATCGCCAGTGGTGACCCCGGCACAAAGGCCCTAGGCTTGAGTGTCCGCACTGAGCTCACAGAGGTACACCAAGCGTGCCCCATAGGGCACGACCTCGTCACTCGCGAGTTCCATATCGCCTGTGACGCAACAACTGATCTCGTGATCATCAGGCCCGGCACTAAGGCGTGTGCACTTACCACACAGAGTTCTCCCTCTATGGCGCATGACCCGGGCACACTGAGGGAGGCTCTCTCATCACAGGATGCTGACGCTTGGTGTGCTGCCTGCGAGGATGAGCTTCGCGCTATCCGAGAGCACAAAGTCTACGAGCTTGTCAACCTTCCTCCTGGGAGGAAGGCTATTCAGGTCAAGTGGGTCTTTTGCAAGAAGGTGAAGCCGGATGGCTCACTGGAACGCTACAAGGCCCGCTTGGTCGTCAAGGGGTACTCTCAGATTGAGGGAGTCGATTACACTAACACTTTTGCCCCTGTCGGCCGCATGACCTCAGCTCAAGCTCTCTTCGGAATAGTGGCTCAGCATGATTGGGAGCTGCACCACATGGATGTGAACAATGCGTTCCTCCTTGGCTCTCTGGATGAGGAGATTTACGTGGCTCAGCCACCGGGCTTTGAGGACAGTGACAAGGTCTAGCGCTTGCGCAAGTCCTTGTACGGCCTCAAGCAGTCTCCACGGTGTTGGAACCAGGAGATCACCGGCACTTTGACTCGTGTAGGATACGTACAGAGTGAGGCAGACCCCTCTCTTTTCATCCTACCGACACCCGAGCGGTTCACCGCCATGCTGGTCTATGTCAATGACCTTCTGATCGCATCTCCATCCCTGGAGGCCGTGAAGGAGGCCAAGGCTGTCCTACAGACTGCCTACAGGATGAAGGACCTCGGACCTGCATCGGTGTTTTTCGATATGGAGATCGTGCGAGATCGCAGACATCGGACACTGTTGTTGCATCAGGCCCGATACGCACGAGTCATGGGGGAGCGCTTTAGCGATCTCCTTGGTACAATGCCCTCCGCTTCCACACCTCTTACACCTGATGGGAAGGATTCCCTGAAGGTGGATGACCCTACACAGCTGGGGGAGATAGTGGACATGACCTTATACCTCCGTCTCATCGGATCTCTGATGTACCTGGCCACTACCACGCGTCCTGACATCGCGTTCGCCGTCAATTTCCTCGCTCAGTTCTCGTAGGCTCCACGTGCGAGAACCCTTCATGCGGGTGTGCGAGTGGTACTGTACGTGGTCTCCACGCCGTACCTCGGACTCTGTTTTCGTCGACAGTGTTCGGTGGTCCTTGACGGCTACACCGACAACGACTGGGTTTGGAGCCCAGATGGACGCAGCCGTACTGGCTACGTGTTTCTGCTCGGTGGCACCGCTCTCTCTTGGCAAAGCGGGAAGCAGGACTGCATCGCACGTAGTTCGTTGGAGGCAGAGTACGTTGCTTTGGACGCAGGGGATGCTGAGGCAATATGGCTGCAGCGCTTGTCTCTTGAGCTTGGGCAGTCAGTACCCGCCATTGTGCTGCGTTGCGACAACCAAAGTGCTCTCGCCATTGCGGAGAACTCCGGTGTCTTTCATGCTCGCACAAAGCACATTGCGGTTGAGCATCACTCCGTTCGTGATCTGGTGGAGCGACGCGTGATCTCCGTCATGTGGGTTGGCACTGACATGCAGCGTGCTGATTTCTTGACGAAGGCACTAGCTCGCGGAAAGTTCATGGTGGCCATTCGTTCTGTTGGGCTTCGCCCCATGCCTGAGGGTGATTGAGTGTGGGATATGCGTCTGTACCTCATCTGTTCGTGTCACTCACTATTATGTTTGTACCAGTGCTGCACGTGTATGGACATGCGTACCATCCGGTCATGGGGGAGTGTTGTGATTTGTGACGTTCGTGTACAGTATACTGTTACCACTCGGCCGTGTCCATACTCGTGCAAATCCCTGAGGCGGGCCCTGGTGACACCGGTGCGACGACTGGCGGCGGACTACCGGCTTGGAGCTGACCGACTACCGCTCCAAAGCCCCAAATGCTGCCGGGACTCTCTGTTGTCCTTTCTACAGCTTGCATGCGTCTTTTGGCGGACTGGCCATGAGCCCTGATTGCATGTTTTTGCATTTTATGTCCACCGTCTGATGATAGATGCATGCATGTGACCAGTCATAGTGTCCGTCGTTTGATCCTGCACGTCTAGGTTCAGACGGCGTAGCATTCTGACATGTGTGCGCAGAGTTACGGCCAAAACAGTGGTTTTGGGCCGGTTTTAGGACAGCACTTGGACTGCCGCGTGCGACACCCGCCGTGCACCGCGGCAGGTATTTATGCCTTTGACCTGTCATTTGTTATCTCTCTCTGCATATGCTATTGAAGCATTCTGATACTTTGTCTTCTGTCTCCTAGCCAAACCCTTGCCGTTGTGTGCACGACTTGTGACTGTCGTCACCGTCTGACCAGGCACTGATGCATAGTCAGCGGCTGTGTTGCTAGGAAGCTTCCACGCATTTTCTCAGTCAAAACGTAAAGGAATAAAAAAATACGCGAGTTTTGTAGATTGTAAAAGATATGAACGTTATCCCCACTCCATGAGAAAATGTGACTACAATACCGGTATTCTCTGCATGTTTTCTGAAATGGTGGGCATGGCGTTCACGCGTAGTCACTATTCACACTTTGTGGGTATAGTGGTCAATGATTGAAAAAAGTGCGTATTTGGGTTGGCCAATGTTGGTTTTGCGCATCCCTCATTGTGCTCTGTTGTGTCCTCCCGGCTTGTGTACATCGGCGTGCAGATGACTGACGGCGAGACTCGACGCTGACGGAGCGTCATCCGGTGGAGCCGACGCACGCGGAGGTCTACCCGCAGTTTGCTGGAGCCTCCTCTTTCCTGCGACGTTGCTCAGCTCCATCGGCAGGCCTCCTCGGCAGTCGTGCCGCCGGCGGTCACCGCCACCGCAAAGTGTTGTCTGCATGCGTCCTGCGCGTCCCGTCGCGTCTGTGTCGTCATGCTCTGCCTATGGTCCGTGTTGCGTGCTGCATGGTCCTGTTTGGCGTCACAGACCACCGTAGGCACTGCCTGGGTTCGGGCAGCCATAACTCTTTGCTTCTATTTTTCTAGATGATTCTGACCGCACGACTGCGTTCGCAGCGTCGGTATTATGGTATGGTCCAGTTTTCAGGCAAAACGGACGACGCCCGGGTTTTGGGCTGTCGGGCGTCTGGCAGGGCTCACGGAGAAAACCCTGCCTGCCAGAAAATAGGTCCACTGCTATTTTCTGATTGGCTGGTTAGTTGAGTAACAACTTCTACACTAGTAGGGGGGGGGGCTAGAACTTGGAGGGGTCTCCCATTGTTGTTCATTCTTCATTCCTAATCAGTTACTATCAGTTTTCAACTGCTTTCTGGCGCTAACTCTGGCGCGCGCATTTCTGAGTAACAAACCCAGAGCTTCCAGACTTAGACCCTAGAGCAGCAGACTGAGGGGGCAGCTGACTTAAGCAACGAGCGTGGAAGCCCGCACGCTGCATCAACAACGCTGCTGCCCCAACCTGCTGCATAGTTTTCCTTTATGGTATGAGAGCCAGAGCGTAGCAGCAGCAGCAGAAGACTGACGAACAGGTGCCAGACAACGCCGGCGGACCTCCATATGCGCCAGTGCAAGGGAAATGCTGCCAGATTTTTTCCGACAGCATTGACCCTCCTGGTGGCGGCGTCAGATTTTTTCCCACGGCCATTGGGCCAGGGGAAATGCTGCAGAGATTTTTTCGGCAGCACTGACCCCCACGCGTGACGCGAGGAGGTGAGCGACAGGCGGCGTCTGACGTCTGTGGGCGACTACGCACGCGGCAACGTCACCCAGGTGCAATGACTGGCACCACCAGCAGCAACAGGCAGAAGCAGCAGCTCGCAGCAGCCCGCAGCAGTAGTAGCTCGTAGCAGCAACAGCAGCAGCCCGCAACAGCAGCAGCTCGCAGCAACAGCAGCAGCAGCGGGCAGCAGCAGTAGCAGCGTGCAGTAGCAGCAGCAGCCCGCAGCAGCAGTCCACTGTAGCAACCCGCAGTAGCAGCAGGCAGCAGCAGCAGTAGGCAGCAGCCGTAGCACGCAGCACCTGCAGCAACATGCAGCAGCAGCAGCGGGCTGCAACAGCTGCTGTAGCGAGCTGCAGCAGCCGCCAGCTGCAGTAGTAGCAGCAGCGAGCAGCAGCTGGTAGCTGCCAGCCGCGGCTGCTGCTGCCCGCTGCTCGCAACGAGCGAGCAACGAGCAGCAGCCCGCTGCTGCCAGCGAGCAGCAGCTAGTTGCTGCTAGGCGAGCAGCAGCCCGCTGCTCGCAGCAGACAGCAAGCTACTGCCCGCTGTGACAAGGTAAAAAAAAAACAGAAAGAGGGCAACAAAAAATCCCCCACCCCCGCAGCTCGCTGCAGCAGCCTGCAGCTGTAGCGAGCTGCTGCTGCAGCACGCAACAGCTGCAGCACTGCTCAGCAGCAACAGCGAGCTGCAGCAGCTCGCTGCTATAGCAGCAGCAACCACAGCAGCTGCTGCAGCTCGCAGCACCAGCAGCTGCAGCTGCAACTGTAGTAGCATCAGCAACAACAGCAGCAGCTGCAGCACCCGCAGCAGCAGCAACTACAGCAGCAGCAGCAGCAACAACAGGAGCAACAGCAATAGCAGCTGTAGCAGCGGCAGTAGCAGCAGTAGCAGCAGCAGCGGCTGCAGCAGCATCAGCACCAACAACAGCAGTGGCAGCCCCAACATTCGCCGCTGTTGACGTCAGCACCCCTCTGTTGACGTCACTACTGACGTCACTGCTGACGTCATCAACACAAAAAAAGGGGGGGTGAGAAGAGGGGGAAAATGGGAAAGGGGGAACGCCAAAGGAGTGGGTAGACTCCCCACTCCCCAACCTCCTGCTGAAGTCAGCAACACAAAGACACAAAGAAAAAACAACAGACACCAAGTCATTGCTGGTAGTCCCGGCGAGGAGGGGTCCTCCTCTAATGGGGGGATCCCTATCCCTCCTTTCTTGCAGCGATTGCTGCAGCAGCAGCAGCAGCACCCACCGCCGCTGTAGCACCAGCAGCCGCCACCGCCGCAGGAGCAGCAGCTGTCGCCGCCACCGCAACAAGATCAATTGCCGCCGCCACGGCAACAGCAGCTGCCGCCGCCGCACCAGCAGTAGCAGCCGCCGCCATTGCAGCAGCAGCAGCCACCGCCTCTATAGCAGCAGTCGCCGCCACTGCAGCAGCAGCAGCCGCCGCCCATACAGCAGCAGCCACTACCGCTGCAGCAGTAGCAGCCGCCGCCTCTACAACAGCAGCCGCCACCGCTGCAGTAGCAGCCACCGCCCATACAGCAGCTGCAACCACCGCTGCAGCAGCAGCAGCCGCCGCCCCTACAGCAACAGCAGCAGCAGTAGCCCACTGGTAACGTTGGCGGCACCCCTGACCCACTTGCTGCTCTTCAGCAACAACTCGCCGCCCTGACACAGCAGCTTGCGACGCTACAGCCAGTCGCCTCCCAAACCGCCACCAGCGCGCTGCAGTCGTTCATCCCTCCAGGGCACGCTAGCCCCGCTGTGTCCGTTGCCACGTACTACTTAGCACAGCAGCAGACTCAGCGCCAACGGCAGACAGTGACCTCCGTCCTTGGCCCCACTCTGGGTGCCGGCCGTATGCAGAAGGACTTTGAGAGGCCGCCACCATTGCTTCAGGCCGGCGAGCAATTCCGGAGCTGGGAGCTCAGCTTCCGGATCTGGGCGCAGGGTGAGGGTCTGTGGGCCTACTACACCCTCCCTTACGACTCCACCCAGGCCGACCAGCTCTATGACGCTGGTCGCGCCGTCCGCGCCCTTGTACCAGTCCCCCCTCCAGCTTCCCGCCTTGCCCTGGAGCCCTTCCTCGGCGACTTCACCGCTGGCGCCATCCCAGACCCGGCAACCGCCTAGCACGTCCTCACCAGACCCCATCGTCTGTCCAGCGACGCTGAGATCAGCCGTCTGCTCCGGGAGTTCAACTCCCTACACATGGGGGAGGCCGAGACGGTCACTGCCTACTGGCAGCGGGCGGAGGACATCCTCCGTCGACTCGGCACATCGGCTCCACCCCCTCTATCCGCGCTCCTCACCATCAAGCGCGGCGCCACCAGCGCATACGCGGACGTCTTCGTCCACTACCCTCAGGACGTACTCACCACCATGGAGGCCCAGGGCACTCTCATGCCCTGGGCATATGAGCTTTTCCTTCGCATTGAGGAAGCTCGCCAGGAGTCCCAACTCCATCGTGCGGAGGCCCTTGTATCCCCTGCCGTCGCCGCCCCTGTCGTTGCCTCCGTGGCCGTTGCCTCCCCTGTCGCAGCTACCCCATCGCCCTCAGGGAAGAAGAAGAAAAGTCGGAACAAGAAGGGCAAGGGTCCATCGCAACAGCAGCAGCAGCAGTCATCGACCGGTCCAAGCGGTAGTGGCTCGGTCTGCCACAACTGTGGCCAGACTGGGCACGGGTGGTACACGTGCCCTCTCCCGACGGACAAGGCCCGCGTCATCGCCACCATGCGACGCCAGCGGGAGCGCCGCCTCGCCTCTGCCGCCGTTGCTGTTGTTGGTCCTACCACTCCAACCTCGTCCAGCACCTCTACCACTCCGACAGCTCCGCCTGTCCTACAGCCACCCGCGCCGCAGCAGTACTACCCGCAGCAGTACTACCCTCAGCCGTCGGCACCTCCGCTTCCTTCGCCAGCTCAGTCACCCTACTACCCGGGCTCCGGCGCCGTCACTCCGCATTCTGTCTATACTCCTGGGCTGTCATCCCGAGAGCGTCAATTGGAGCAGTTCATCGCGCTCCAGCTTGGCCTCCCTCGCCCTCCTCCCCAGGGAAGTGCGAGTTGCGTCACCTCCTGCCCTCCGGCCCATCCTTGCATGACTGAGACTGAGCTGTGGTTGTGTCCCGTTTCCTCGTCTGTCTCGTCGTCTCCCGTGATCTCATCCACCCCACTCCTTGACGACATTGCATGGCTTGACGACTGGCAGTCTCGTTTCGCGCCTCCGTCCAGCGTGTTCGCGTCCCTCGCTTGCTGCCATGTGACCGTGACTGATCTGGTGACCCCTGTCCAGGACCTTGCTGAGACCTGGATCATCGACTCCGGGGCCACGCATCACATGACGGCCTCTCGCGAGGCCTTCAATATGCTCGGTCCCGTTGGTGATGTCTCCGGGGTCCAGACGGGCTCCGGACAGGTGTTGCCTGTCCGTGGGGTAGGCGTCGTTCGTTTCCGTGGTCCGGCCGGTGACATCTTTTTGACTGATGTTATCTTTGTCCCTGGTCTAGAGCTCAGCCTCCTGTCTGTGATTGCCCTTGATCGCATGAGCATGGACGTTGTGCACTCACGTGATGTCGGCACTGTGTCGTTGCGTCCGTCGGGTCTTGTCGTACTGCACGCCACCGCCTGTGGCAACTTGTGGCACGTTCCCCGCCTCTCTTCCTCCCCTCCCGTCTCCTCCCTGTCGGCTGCGACCGGTCATGTGTTCGTTACCAGCACGCTTTCTCCTCAACACACCCGCCTCTTGCACCGCCGCCTTTGCCACGTCCACTTTGTCGCAGTAGAGAGCATGCTCCGCACCCAGCCGGCCAAGGGCCTTGATCCGGAGACCTTCCCTCTTCCATGCCCGACTGAGTGCATTGACTGCCCTCAGGGGAAGATGCACCGGTCCACGTACCCCCTATCTTCCTCACGGGCGTCCGCCCCCCTTGACCTTGTCCACTCGGACGTCATGGGCCCTCTCCCCACTGAGTCTGTCGGTGAGCATGGCCGCTATGTCCTCACTCTGACGGACGACTACTCTCGCTACTGTTGGGTCTTCTGCCTTCGGCAGAAGAGCGATGTCGCCCGAACCATTCAGGATTGGCTTATCCTCGCGGAGCACGAGTGTGGCCGCCCCCTCCATCGCTTTTGTTCTGATCGTGGTGGCGAGTACCTGGGTGAGGCCACGACCTTTCTCGCCTCCCGCGGTATCCGCCATGAGACGTCTGCGCCCTACACACCCACCCAGAACGGCGTCTCCGAGCGGTGGAACCGTACCATGGCTGACGCACCATGCGGGTCGAGTCCGGTCTCTCAGATGGCTTCTACTTTGAGGCCATGGCCTATATGACCTGGGTCTGGAACCGGGTTCCCCACGGTCCCCTTCCCCGCCAGTCCACGCCCTATCAGCACTGGTGCGGTCGGCGTGCTGACCTCCGCTCGGCTCGCGTCTGGGGCTGCGTAGCCGTTGTGTGGCTGCCCGCCCTACAGCAGGGTGGCAAGCTCGCCCCCCACGGACGTCCCTGCACCTTTCTCGGTGTGTCTCGTCAGTCCAAGGTCTGGCGCTTCTGGGACCCATCCCGACACTACATCGTCGAGTCCCACGATGCCCTCATTTTTGAGGACCTGTTTCCTCGCGACCTCATCCGCTCCGGCTCGTCCGTGTCCCTCCCGTCGCGTGGGGGAGTGGTGAGTCCGTCCTCCGTCCTGTCGCTTCCAGGTGACACATCACTCCGCCCCTCTGAGCCGGTAGCCCCGGTCGCGGCCGCTGGCCCCTCCGAGCCAGCTGCCCCAGTCGCGTCTACTAGCCCCTCTGGGCCAGCAGCCCCAGTCGCGTCCGATGGCCCCTCCGGGCCGGCAGGCCCAGTCGTGTCCACTGGCCACTTCGGGCCGGCAGCCCCAGTCGCGTCCGCTGGCCACTCCGAGCCAGCTGACCCAGTGGCGTCTACTGGCCTCTCCGGGCCCGCAGCCCCAGTCGCGCCCGCTGGCCCATCTGGGCCGGCAGCCCCAGTCGCTTCCGATGGCCACTCCGGGCCGACGGCTCCAGTCGCGTCCGCTCGCCCCTCCATGCCGGCAGCCCCAGTTGTGTCCGCTGGTCCCTCCGGGCCGGTAGCCCCAGTCGCCTCCGATGGCCCCTCCGGGCCGACGGCTCCAGTCGCGTCCGCTGGCCCCTCCGGGCCAGCAGCCCCAGTCGCATCCGCTCGCCCCTCGGGGCCAGCACCCCCAGTCGCGTCCACTCGCCCCCCAGACTCGGTAGCACCGTCCGCCTCCGTCGGCCCGTCGGACTCAGCACCATCTTCTGCCCGATCGCGCTACACACGTGGCCCAGGCGGCAGCCTCCGACCTCGGCCGACAGTGAGCGCGCAGACCGTCGCTCCCCGTCCCGTGGCGCCTGGACCCCCTGTGGCTCCACGTGTCTCCTCCACTCCCACGGTCGTGAGTGGGGACCCTGGCACAAAGGCTCTCGGCCTGACCACCTCTGCAATCATCGCAGACCTTCACCCGGGCTCTGTATTGGGGTACGCCATGCTTCATCACGAGCATCGGCATGCTGTTGTGGCTGCACTCGCACGCATCCCACCTGGGGCTCGTGATGCACACGCCCTCTCAGTCCAGTCCACAGCACGCCCAGAGGACCCTTCCACCCTACGCAAGGCTCGAGCCTCCCCTGAGGCCGCACATTGGGATGTTGCCTGTGCCGAGGAGCTCGCCGCTATCCGACAGCACCACGTGTATGTCCTCGTCGACCTACCTCCAGGTCAGAAGGCCATTGGTGCCAAGTGGGTCTTTCAGCGTAAGTGGAAGCCTGACGGATCCTTGGACAAGTACAAGGCCCGTCTCACAGCAAAGGGGTTTGCTCAGGTCCCTGGGGTCGATTACGACCAGATCTTCACCCCAGTTGGCCGGTTCTCCACTAGCCGGACATTGTTCAGCCTGGTTGCCCAGCACGGGTGGGAGCTGCATCAGATGGACGAGAGCAACGCATTCCTCCATGGCTCACTGGAGGGTGAGGAGCTCTACATGACGCAGCCCCCAGGCTTCGACAACGGCAATGGGAGAGTTTGGCGGCTGCGGAAGGCCCTCCATGGCCTGAAGCAGTCGCCTCGGTGCTGGAACCAGGAGATCAGCAGTACGCTTCTCCGTGGCGGCCTCCAGCGCAGCACCGCTGACCCCGCACTGTTCGTCAACCCGCGAGGTCAGACCCTTGCCGCGGTTCTGGTCTACGTCGACGATCTCCTTATTGTGTCGCCAGACGTGACAGCCGTCCAGCACGTCAAGGACCTACTGCACGCCGCCAACCAGATGAACGATCTCGGGTCTGCCCGAGTCTTCCTGGGCATGGAGCTCGAGCATGATCGCTCTCACGGCATCCTACACGTCCACCAGGCTGCCTATGTGGAGACCCTGTCCACTCGCTTCGCCGAGGACTTGCCCCTCGTGCCTAGCGCATCCTCACCCATGTTACCCGATGGCCAGGTGAAGTTGAAGAGTCATGACCCACCTGTTGTGGGGGAGCCAGTTGATGTGACCACGTATCTGCGAGTCATCGAGTCACTGATGTTCCTGGCGACGACGACGCGTCCAGACATCGCGTTCGTCATTAACCTCCTGGCCCAGTTCTCTCAGGAGCCGCGTCACCTCCACTTTGAGGCCGCGATCCGAGTACTGCGCTATGTCGTCTCGACCCCTCGGCGTGGCCTCATGTTCCGCCGTCAGCCGCCCGTCGTAGCAGTGGGTTACACCGACAATGACTGGGCCGGCAGTCCAGACGGTAAGAGCCGCACTGGTTGGATCTTTCTGGTCGGGGACACAGCTGTGTCCTGGCGTAGTGGCAACCAGGGGTGCATTGCACGCAGCACTGCTGAGGCTGAGTACGTGGCCCTTGGCTCAGGCGCGTGTGAAGGTGTGTGGTTGCGTCATCAGCTCTCCGAGTTGCGTCCGTCTGTCGCATCCATCACCTTGCATTGTCACAATGAGAGTGCCATGGCCATCGCCGACAATGACGGTGTGCATCACACACGCACAAAGCACATCAATGTTCATTATCACTATGTGTGTTCGTTGTTGCATGACGGCAGCATCAGCATCGTATGGGTTCAGACAGCACGACAGCTGGCTGACTTCCTAACCAAGGCACTGAAGAGGGACTCGTTCAAGAAGGCTGTGAGTTCAGTCGGCGTGCGTCCGTGAGTCGTCCTCTTTGTCTCTGCCTACGTCTCTGCGTACCTTGGGGGAGTCTGGATGTTGATCGTCTCTCTGCCCGCCCATGTACACTACGCCTGTGAGTCATCGGGGAGTGTTGGTTTTGCGCATCCCTCATTGTGCTCTGTTGTGTCCTCCGCGCTTGTGTACATCGGCGTGCAGATGACTGACGGCGAGACTCGACGCTAACGGAGCGTCATCCGGTGGAGCCGACGCACGCGGAGATCTACTCGCAGTTCGCTGGAGCCTCCTCTCTCCTGCGACGTTGCTCAGCTCCATCGGCAGGCCTCCTCGGCAGTCGTGCCGCCGGCGGTCACCGCCACCGCAAAGTGCTGTCTGCATGCGTCCTGCGCGTCCCGTCGCGTCTGTGTCGTCATGCTCTGCCTATGGTCCGTGTTGCGTGCTGCATGGTCCTGTTCGGCGTCACAGACCACCGTAGGCACTGCCTGGGTTCGGGCAGCCATAACTCTTTGCTTCTATTTTTCTATATGATTCTGACGGCACGACTACGTTCGCAGCGTCGGTATTATGGTATGGTCCAGTTTTCAGGCAAAACGGACGACGCCCGGGTTTTGGGCTGTCGGGCGTCTGGCAGGGCTCACCGAGAAAACCCTGCCTGCCAGAAAATAGGTCCACTGCTTTTTTCTGATTGGCTGGTTAGTTGAGTAACAACTTCTACACTAGTGGGGGGGGGGGCAAGAACTTGGAGGGGTCTCCCATTGTTGTTCATTCTTCATTCCAAATCAGTTACTATCAGTTTTCAGCTGCTTTCTGGCGCTAACTCTGGCCCGCGCCTTTCTGAGTAACAAACCCAAAGCTTCCACACTTAGACTCTAGAGCAGCAGACTGAGGGGGCAGCTGACTTAAGCAACGAGCGTGGAAGCCCGCACGCTGCATCAACAACGCTGCTGCCCCAACCTGCTGCATAGTTTTCCTTTAGCCAACGCTCAAATGGTGGATAAAAGGGAATTATTCCGTTTAAGCGGAAAAGAAAAAAACAGTTAAATGTTGTCCAAATACCGATGTCTTTTATGTTCGACTAAAACAATTGTTTTGCTTTGTCCATTCAAGCACCTAAATAATTAACGTTTTTTTGGACGAATCACTTTCAAAATTACGAAAAATCTATTTCTCTACACACTGTTTCACGTTCCGCGAGGAGTCTCCTAGGGACACTTTCCGCTCGCAATCCCTCGTGGACTCCACGCGGACGTGCAGTCCACGGGGGATTGCGAGCAGGATCTATCTATGAAGCGAGCCGCGTCGCGAGACTTCGCCCTCATCGTTCGACAGTTGAAGATTCAGCAAGCAAAGTCGTAGGGACAGACCAAGGACATGAACAATAAGTTCGACTAATATAAGACACTAAACAAATGCAAGGAACCTTTGGACGAACAGGTCTAAAATTCCAGCGGTAAAATTTCTAGTCGAATGTAACTGTCACTTAACTCACTTCTAAAAAATAGGCGAATATAAAAGGGTACCAAATGCTCCGGTGCCCATCGTTTCGCCAGATTTAGCAGCGCTGCCCATAGTCGAAATCGACATGACAGCGGTGCCCATGTTTTCGAATATCCATCCGAAAACGGAATTCGACTTCGCTCTCGAGGTCGGCAGTCGCCGGCCTCGAGAGTGAAATCGGCGACTTCTGACACCGGCCGAGCCGATGTCAGAAGTCGGCGTGATGCGAGTTTTGGAGTTCGCAACTGTGAACTCCAAAACTCGCGACAGGGTAACACACATATCGCAAACCCCCCCCCCCCCCCCCCCCCCCCC
>SZWC01015393.1:30387-48377 GCA_023375785.1 Penium margaritaceum | reverse complement strand
CGTGTCAGAAGAGCGCATTGTGGAGCTTGCTTGTCTGTGCTGACCAGAAACGGAAATGCGCTTGTCAGGACTTGAACCGCTACTCCCTCCGGAGATGCTCACCCGGCCGACTGCACCGCAGAAGCTGCCTGACATGCTCCGAGGCAAAGGCAACAAGGCACCCCTTGGGACCTGAACGTGGCCGTTTTGCCCGGGAAGGGGGCGGATCTTTTGGTCTGGGAAGTTCTCGAGATTTTGCTTCTCAGACATGTTTCGGCGGGGGAAAGGAGGGCGAGCTGTGAGGCTGGGGTCGGAAATGCTCGTCCGTCGTTTGGGGACCTGCTGGTCTGTGTGAACTGCTGTGAATTGAGGATGCTTCCGCTTGCTGGATGAAGAAGGCGAGGGAAAAGACTTGGGAGAGGAGGGAACAATTGTGGCTGCGACACTGCTGCTGCGGAGGAGTGGATGGGCAGAGGAGGAGGAAGAAGAAGATGAGGTAGACGGAGAAGATGAGGAGACATGGAGGGAGTTGGGCATTCGGCGTTGGATGTCGTCGAGGGCGGCGTCTACGCTCAGGAGGCGCTGGAGACAAGGGCCATTGGTGGGCTCCATGTTGGCAGTGGAAGGGGAAGATGTGTCGTCTTGAGGGAAACTAGAGAGGGAAGGGCAATGGGCACTTGGATCAAGGACTGGAATGTGGGAGGAGGAGGCTTGGGACAACACCGTGGCTGCAGTGACAGTGCAGGATGGGGTAATGGGATGCCAGGGCTGGAGGTTTGTAAGACGGAGGAAAGAGAGAGCGGGGGAGGTTGGATGGGTGGGAGGTGGGGATGGATAAGGGTGTTGGGAGTGGGGCGGCCAGGTGAGAAAAGGAGTTATGAGGGGAGATGAGGGAGAATTGTGGGGTGTCTTGCAGGAATGAGGGCGGAGGGAGGAGGGCTTGGAACTGCTGCTCCTTCCCTCAGTTTCAATTCTGGCTTTGTACAGGTTGTCAAACTGGAAAGAGGGAGGGGTTGAGGGGAGATGACGGGGGCGGGAGTGTCCGGGCCGAGGACTGATCAGTAATTCTGACAGAGCAGGGGATTCAAATGAGGACACCGATGAGCACACGCGGCGGAACGGAGAGAGGAACGGCCGCACAAGGCACACCGCCCCACACGGCACCACTGGATTGTTGGAAAACACGAATTTTCGTGAGGACCTGCAGTGAAACGTGCGCCGAACTGAGCACGTTCCTGCTCCAGCGATGTGGATGGACAGGGGTTCGAAGTGTCGGGTGGTCAATGTTATTCAGAGTGGCGCGTCGAAGGACGACGTAGAGGGATCCGAAACGTCCCGACGGACAGGATGGCAAGGGCGATCGAGCAGCTGCGGCCAGCCAGCGCTATAAATTAGAGAGACTTTCCGGCGAGGTGTGCGGCGATGCCGTGCATAGTGCGGCCGCAACGTCCCTAGCCTCGTCTGAAATGAGTGAAGGAGGTGAAGGTGCAGGTGAAGGGGGACGCTGCGGTGCCGGCTTCGAGAGGCGATGCAACGGCAGGCCAGAATATGCGGAAGCAATGGGAGAGATGGTGGGCAGCGCCGTTGACACTGGCTTGATACGGCGAAGCCGCGTTTCCGCCTTTATTCGCCTCTGCCGCCGCTGCTGCTGGTCATCTCTCGCACTCTCAGAGCGAGCGAGCGAGAGCATCAGCAACGACGTTCGATGGAGAGGTTGCACGTGCGCCCGAGCCGGCCAGACTGTCGCTTTGGAATGTGTCGTACGAGGGTAGGCACGGTGCGGACACCAAAGCCCGGGAGGAGGGACTGAGACACGAAATTGCTTACAGAAAAATGCGGACACGAAGTTGGGGACTCGTCGATAGTGAAGGCTAGCATTGCCGATGACATAGGCTAGACTTCCCGGACGCACTCTTAGACGGTGTGACATTGAGAACAGGCGGACACGTGGCCGCTCCTCGTCGGAAGAGCAACAGAATTTCGGTTCGTGACCGAACTTTTGGCCCGCGTACGGATTGGCCTAGGAGCACCATTCCGAAAGAGAGAGAAAAGAACAAAATAAGATCGGAAATCGGAGTTCGAAGGCCAGTGGCGACCGCACGTCACCGTCTACAGCTGTCGTTCGCCGCAAACCTCAGGCCTTTCGTGTAGTGACCGGGGTGGTGCGAATGGTGACGGATTCGGATTCGGATTCTGATGCGGCTTTGTATTCTGAAATGTACTCAGGCAAGGCGAAGGGGACAAATCCAGCCTGGCTTCGGTCTTCAGTTACGGACTTGCCAAAACCGCTATTGTGCGTGAACGGACAGAGGCTGACTCTAAACGCTGTCGGATTCGCTCATTCATCGCTGACGGACATGAGTGGTCATCTTCTTTAGGAACTCTCCTTTCGTCCTCGAGGACCCGGAAGGTGTGGATCCCTTTCTGGCGCAAGAGACCCGTCCAGAATGAACTTTTGCATCCACGGATACTTGTTGAACCGTCGACGTATACCGATTGGTAGGCAGATGCATGTCTCAGTGCTCATTCATTTGTGTGCTGTGTGGGACCCGTTAGCATGGCCGCACAAGAGTACGTGGATAGTTGAGCGACCTCATCTGTAGAGCGACTTACGGCCATCATGCGATAATCACCGAGGACAGTTTGAGCGTCTTCATCAGTGGAGTACACTAAACAAACCAGCCCAGGACCACCGGACAATTCCACCCATCGTACCCAATCCAACCACGATCTCATCAGACGAGATGCGAGATGCGGAGAAACAGACGAATCCACAACTAGTACCGGCTCCGATAGAGATCTTCTGTTCATGTTCAGGACCAGAACAATCCTCGTAATCAGATATTTTTCCTGGCCGGCATAGAAACCGGTCCCTCTAGACTATTATTTGGGAGGGGAAGAGTAAACTTTGTAACATCTTGAGAACAATTCGAATTAATAGTAAATACCGTACTCCCGCACAAATTCGTAGCACTAACTGCGGAGGAATTTTTTTTCGTCTTTTTTCAACGGATGGGGGCCATGTTTTGGGCCTCTCTCAAACTGGTATGTGCAAAAAGTGCCCTCACAAAATCATAATGTCATGTTCTCGTCTGCAACGGCGCATGTCAATCTGGCTGCTCGAGTTTAGACTTCTGAACTCGAGCAGCCAGATCGACGCAGGACTCCGCTTGCCCGTATCGACGGACGAGCGGCGTCGCCGTTCTGCGGCCTAGCAACCCTCGCTGACACCGCATTGTACAGTTTGTCGCAGTCAACCATCGTGCGGCCACTGATTTGTGGGCCGCCGCTATTCGACTGCCGCCGACTTGAAATTATGGGCCGGACTCGAACAGGACAAAACACAGTTTTGGGTCGGTCCCGAATTCAAAATAATTATTTATGTTCTGAATTTATGCGGGAGTAGGGTAATCAATTCCAGGTGATGAAATTAGTTGATGATTTTGATTTTAAATGAAAAAGGGAGCGCTAGTTGGAAATTTAAGATTTTTCTGGAACTTTAAACTCTTTTTTATCTATTTTATTTCAATTCAATTGAAACAATTATGAGTCATAAAGAAACTAGTCTCTCATACTCTTGAATTGGCCTGTTGTAAGATTTTTCGGAAATGGTACATGTATGGACATCCAAAAAATGTGAAATGATGATACCTTACTCGTTGTTCGCAAGAAAAGAAACATTTTTCCACGGTTCCTAGAACAAAGATCCCCTACCCGTGATCTGGTAGATATTCGTAATTCATCCACACAAAAGAAGGGAAATTGTTTTGCAGACGCAACACCTCATGAGCTATTGGCACGATAACATCCTCAAACACTGGCAAGAAACTATCACGCCCCTCCCCTTCTCCCCATGAGGGGGAGGGGGACATGTGGGAACTTCCATCATGTGGGAACTCCGGCGGTTGCGGGTTCTATTGTCTCAGCCAACCCCCCTGTAATTGGTGGAATTGAGCAATAGAGAGGGGGCGAGGGAGCAAGGGAATGACAGACACTATGGATGTTGCAAGCTCACTTTGAAAATGTGAAACACCAGTTTCAAGGTGTTATGAGCGAGGAAATGCTTGATGAAGTGAGACCCAACTCGTGTCTAGCATATTGGGCGGAATCCTTGGCCAACTAGGCCAAACCCACGGTGCTTAAGGGTCTCTGACCTTGAAGCCATCCCGTCCATTCACCCACATGGCAGCTCCGCTCGATGCACATGGTGCCGGCTGCGCGCTACACTCCCCCGCCTAGGGGTGAGCCACCCTCGACATACGCACGTCGGACTCAAACCGCGGCGCTCTCATACCGATGTAGTGGATTGAACGGAATCCTTGGCCAACTATGCCAAAACCGCGGTGCTTGAGGGAGTCAGACCCTCAAGCCATCCCACAGGCCAGGGACCCCTGCTCGATCCACGTGGTGCCGGCCACGCGCTACATCATGCATCACGCACGAGGTGTGACCGCCGACACCCTCGAAATCATTCTTGACCTTGAAGAATAGTTTTAAAGCAGTTACATCTATAAACATTCGGCATCATTACCCCGGCACGATCAGCAATCAACACTAAACCAAAACAATACAAAAACGAACGAACTAAAATGCAAATCCACATTACCTTAAAGTGTATGTGGACATACCAACGAATTAAGCTTTCTACAAGTATGTCCTATGTTAGCTGTTTTCAAAGAACCGCCGGATGACCCATCAGCACAAGCCTACAGATATCCAAGTGGCATAGGCAACATGAGTGGAGCCGGAGAGGCCTCGAAGGAAATTTAATGTGTCATTGGCAAAGAGCGCCACTTGGTTTACATGGCAACCATGTTGATACACACTTCTGAATAGATGCATGTGTGTGAGATAATCAGACAGCTATTAACGTATTGTTAAGTCAATGCTTAAGACACCAATACCAAGACCCCCTTGACCATAGGCGAACATCAACACAAGCTCCAAAACACAACATGGTATGCACACAGAACAATAGAGATGTACATGTCAGAGCTGCGAGAGGGCCACGGCAATCAGACTCGGTGAGGAGTAGAGGATGCAAATTTCGAAGTAGTTGCATGAACATTGAACTCAAAAGAGCGAGAGCTGAGAGCATTGGTAAGAGATTAGCTCATTGAGCATATGTGTCCACACAAGCAACCTTGAGAAAACTAACGGCTGTACTCTTATGAATAACATGATGTTCCACATTGATGAGTTCAATGCATGATTGATGCATCCCATGATTCTCAACAATGGCCTTGGTGTTTTGGTTGTCACAGCGCAAAATGATACAACACATGAACATGTGTAGCTGTTGCAATAGGCTGTACTTCTGAACACCCGTACCGAGCTGAGAACAACTTACTCTGCCTTGCTAGATCTCCTTGCAACACTTCCATGTTTTCCACTCTTTAAAGAAATAGGAGTATCGTTGACAAAGAATAAATGCTTTGAATGATAGCCAACATCTATATCATGCGTCCCTAAACTATCGATGTTACAATCGACAACCTCGAAGGACTACGCACAACAGCATAGTGCAATATAGAGAGCGCATATCGTACAACACAAAGTATAGCCTTAAGGTGATGCTCACATGGACATCGCGAGAATTGAACCTGAAATTTGACGACAAACGCAATGTCAACATGTGTTGTCTTGGCAAGGTACATCAAGGAGACAATGGCCTGAAGATAGTTTGTGACATCAACCTCCCTCTTCCCTAGCTGGGCCACATCAAGTGTTTTCAGTAATGTTTGGCTAGTAAAGGATAATTGGAGTAGCGGAGTAGGCGGAGCAAAGTGCTCACCAAGACTGTACACGTAGGCTTCCTGATGTATGTAGAACAAGAATTTGGGACAATCCCACTTGATTTTNGAGAATTGGAAGGATTTTGTGAAGCAATAAGAAGGCAATTGACAAAGATAAGGACGACAACAAGAGGTGAGGACGAGGGACTTGGAAACAATGTAGGATTGAACACACTATGACACTACTCCTCTTCTCAAGGTTGGTAGTGATCTCCATGTTCTTGCATCAAGGTGACTGCTTTAGACCATACAAAACTTTGTGCAACTGCCATGCCTTACTAGTGCCCTCAAAGAAGCCGTGTGGTTGCACCATGTAGATCTCATGATCCAAGGTTCCATGCAAAAACATATTGTTCATAACCATTTGTTCAAGCTCCCTGTCATGTTGTGCCACCTAGATGAGGAGGATCCGAGTAGTGGTGGAGCATCCAAACAGGGCAAATATCTCATCAATTTCCGCGTTGCAGATTTGTGATGTTTATTTTGGCTGTAAATCAAGCTTTGTAGAGATCAATGACGCCATTGGGATTTAGCTTCTGCATGTAAACGTAATAGGCCGAGATGACTTTACAATGGCGTGGTAAGTCCATGTGTTTGTACACTCCATAGTCATGATGATCATCAAGCTCCTCTTTTTTGGATTCTCTCAAAGGGAGGAGTTAATGGCCGCACAAGCCTCACGTTTTTTCTTGAATTCGAGTTCCAAAAGAGAAAGGTAGTTGGGGCCAAAGCATGCAATAACATAGTGTGCCATAGAGGTTGCAATGGCACCATGAAACTCCTCAGAGGTGAGAGAGTGGTCACGGGCCGTGCCAAGATGCACTACACTGATGTTAAGACTTTTCGGTGCAGTGGTGACCTAAGGCACAAAGCCTTGGATTGCCAAACACCACNCCACTCTTTAAAGAAATAGGAGTATCGTTGACAAAGAATAAATGCTTTGAATGATAGCCAACATCTATATCATGCGTCCCTAAACTATCGATGTTACAATCGACAACCTCGAAGGACTACGCACAACAGCATAGTGCAATATAGAGAGCGCATATCGTACAACACAAAGTATAGCCTTAAGGTGATGCTCACATGGACATCGCCAGAATTGAACCTGAAATTTGACGACAAACGCAATGTCAACATGTGTTGTCTTGGCAAGGTACATCAAGGAGACAATGGCCTGAAGATAGTTTGTGACATCAACCTCCCTCTTCCCTAGNGCTGTACTTCTGAACACCCGTACCGAGCTGAGAACAACTTACTCTGCCTTGCTAGATCTCCTTGCAACACTTCCATGTTTTCCACTCTTTAAAGAAATAGGAGTATCGTTGACAAAGAATAAATGCTTTGAATGATAGCCAACATCTATATCATGCGTCCCTAAACTATCGATGTTACAATCGACAACCTCGAAGGACTACGCACAACAGCATAGTGCAATATAGAGAGCGCATATCGTACAACACAAAGTATAGCCTTGAGGTGATGCTCACATGGACATCGCGAGAATTGAACCTGAAATTTGACGACAAACGCAATGTCAACATGTGTTGTCTTGGCAAGGTACATCAAGGAGACAATGGCCTGAAGATAGTTTGTGACATCAACCTCCCTCTTCCCTAGCTAGGCCACATCAAGTGTTTTCAGTAATGTTTGGCTAGTAAAGGATAATTGGAGTAGCGGAGTAGGCGGAGCAAAGTGCTCACCAAGACTGTACACGTAGGCTTCCTGATGTATGTAGAACAAGAATTTGGGACAATCCCACTTGATTTTCATGTCAACGAACACTTAAGGGGGGACGATAGTCCTTTATCTTATCGATTGATTATGGCATGGACTTCACAAATTGAGAATTGGAAGGATTTTGCGAAGCAATAAGAAGGCAATTGACAAAGATAAGGACGACAACAAGAGGTGAGGACGAGGGACTTGGAAACAATGTAGGATTGAACACACTATGACACTACTCCTCTTCTCAAGGGTGGTAGTGATCTCCATGTTCTTGCATCAAGGTGACTGCTTTAGACCATACAAAACTTTGTGCAACTGCCATGCCTTACTAGTGCCCTCAAAGAAGCCGTGTGGTTGCACCATGTAGATCTCATGATCCAAGGTCCCATGCAAAAACATATTGTTCATAACCATTTGTTCAAGCTCCCTGTCATGTTGTGCCACCTAGATGAGGAGGATCCGAGTAGTGGTGGAGCATCCAAACAGGGCAAATATCTCATCAATTTCCGCGTTGCAGATTTGTGATGTTTATTTTGGCTGTAAATCAAGCTTTGTAGAGATCAATGACGCCATTGGGATTTAGCTTCTGCATGTAAACGTAATAGGCCGAGATGACTTTACNGATTCTCTCAAAGGGAGGAGTTAATGGCCGCACAAGCCTCACGTTTTTTCTTGAATTCGAGTTCCAAAAGAGAAAGGTAGTTGGGGCCAAAGCATGCAATAACATAGTGTGCCATAGAGGTTGCAATGGCACCATGAAACTCCTCAGAGGTGAGAGAGTGGTCACGGGCCGTGCCAAGATGCACTACACTGATGTTAAGACTTTTCGGTGCAGTGGTGACCTAAGGCACAAAGCCTTGGATTGCCAAACACCACCAAATGATGGGAAGATAGATCACAAAGCTACCCACCACGAGTGCATGGCTCGGGAGCAGGTAAGCCGGAATCTGTAGGTACCACTGACCGGACAACATCAACGGCAAATTGGCCAGATGGGACAGCAGGAGAAGATGAGAAGGGGATTGGAGGAATATGAGACTGGTCAGTGGATGCAAAAACATGAGACAAAAAAGAGGAGGATAGGGAGAAAGAAGTCGAAGAGGCATAGTCAATAGAAGATGGTGACAAAATGAGCACACCACGAGAGGAGATACCGTTGCCTCGATCCGAGGAGGAAACACGAGCATCATAGGGAGAGACCTCATTCCAACTCTAGAGTGAGGCAAGGGCATCCAGAGAGGCAAGACAATCAAGATAACGATGAAATACAGGCTCAAAGAAAAGGGTGGTGTGTGACTCAATCACAAAACAATGAGCAGGGTCCCACAAGTGCCTAGCTTTTGACTCGACTGACACATCGAGAAAGAGGCAGAGACAACCTCGACTAGAGAGCTTGTTGTCACGTGGATCATCAAGAAGCTAGACGACGGCGACATAATCCCGCACGTGGGCTATGCGGAGATGAGCCCGGCAGCCCATCCTGTGCTTGGAAGATGTAATTTGAAGAGGGTTCGGAACATGCGGAACATGGTTCCACACCCAAGTCATGTAAGACATAGCCTCAAACACAAGGAGGGGGGAGAGCCTAGACTAAGAGAGGACATCATCAACAAGGGTACGGTTCCAATGCTCAGACATGTCGTTTTTTTTTCGGTGTGTATAAAATGGCATTGGCAAGCATGTTATGCATGAGAAAGCCACTCCTCAAGAATACAGTCCTTTACTCTTTTCACACAAGGTGAAGACCTAACAAAAATAGGAAAATCAACAACGAGGTAGAGAACATAGCAGCCAAGACCACCCAAAAAACAATGGGGATGGGGACTCATGGATTCAACATGAACGAGCTCAAGAGGATGGGAAGTGACATGATCAAATGTAGAAAAGGGAGACCGATGCATTTGTTCTTCCGTGTAGTCAAATAAATCAGACTTGCAAGGGGTAGAACAAGAGACAAGATCAAGACCATAAGTGAGGCGCAAGTGGAGCAGGCTTTCAATGGCGAGAGTATGAACGTGAAAAAAACAACGATGTAGGAGATGAGTGTGCTCAACGGAAAAGGAAAGTTCCATGTAAACCATGAGAGAGGTAGTAGAAAACGGGGACATAGGAAGAGGGACACAGGACAGACAATCCCAACGAAGACCACAAAGCAGAAGCCTACTAGAGGAATGGAACAAGACAGTGCCAACACCATGAGTAGACATGAAATACATGTCCTACATGCTTGCACAAATAACCCTTCTGTTAGCGCCTCCGTGATTGTTATCCATACTCTAGCCATCACCTTGTCCCCGCCCATCTCGTCTTCTCTACCTCCCATCAACCTCATTGACCGTCCCACTCTTACCTGCGCTCTTGCCCATCCCAGCGTGACTGCCTGACATGTAGCTTGCATAACAGAGCTCCATGCTCTTGCTAAGTATGTCACCCATGAACTCACTATCCTTCCCCCTGGTCACGAAGAAACCAAGACCAAATGGGTGTTGTACAAAACTTTTGCACCCACGGGATTCCTTACCAGTACAAATTCCACCTCACTGAGAAAGGTTAGTCCTAGATCCCTGGTGCACAATTTGATGAAACGTACACGTTTTTTGCTTAGGTCACGATGAATCACGTTTTCATGTGCATTGCACCCAACTTCTGGTGGGAGCCACGATAGATAGATGTCAACAACGTATTCATCCATGGAAACCTTAAGGAAGACCTCTACATAGTTCAACCTCTAGGATTCACCAATGGCTCCAAGATGATGTGCCGCCTATGGCCTCCAGAATTCCTTGTTTGTGGAGCAGGGAGCTCACATGTATCCTTGTTTCTAGGGATTTTCACCCCAGCCAGTCTGAACCCTCCCTCTTAGTCGGTGATGAAACTATTGTCCTTCCTTCATCTTTGTGTAGATCGAGGACCTGCTCATCACCTCCCCCTTTCCATCCGCAATCTTCAAGGTGAAGGGTCTCCTCTTTCAAGCAAACCAAATGAATGACCTTGGCCATGCGACCATGTTCCTAGGCATGCATATTGGATGATTTCTTGGACTTTACTCATGCACCATGAGCAATATGTGCAAATTCTCGCTGACCATTTTCCCTCCATCCTTAACCTTTTTTGTCCCTTTCCCATTGCCTCCTCTCCCATGACACTTGTTTCTTATCTTCTTCTTCATGTCGCCCATGATACCGAGTTGGGGGAGCCCGATTCCTTCTTCACATTTCAGTCCATCATTGGTGCCCTTGCATACCTTGCCGGTACCACTTGTTTAGAAACCATTCGTGCGGAGAATATCCTTGCCCAGTCAACACGCTTGCCTCGATCAACTGACCTCAGCGTAGCTGCGTTCATCCTAAGACAAGTCCTTGGATGTGTCCATACTGGCGTTGTGTTCCTTGTTAGATGTGGCATACCTCTCCTAAAGTACTATGTTGACAGTATCTATCTTCAAGACTCACACTTACTACCAGGAGTCAATGTGGCTTTGTCTTCCTCCTTCGTGGCACTGCTGTTTCTGAGCAGAAAGGGTAACAGAGTAGTATTTCGCGCAATACAGGAGAGGCTGAGTACATGGTCATCGGTAATGTGGCTTTTCTGTCACCTCAATAGGCAATGTCTTCCCACTCCTACCGTCCCTGTCCACACAGACAGTAAGGTTGGCCTCACCATTGCAAGGAACCCAGGTACACTATACTATTGAACAAAGCACATCAACATGAACTATTGTTATGTTTGCGATGTGTCACGTCTGGTGATTACTCTTTCCAATACACCTATGCACATTTCTAGATTGCTGAGTTCATATGTCACATGAATCTAATTGTGCATGGGCGCACCTGCTCGTATGTCCCTTATTGGATTGTTTTATCTCGCAGGGTTCAACTCTAGATGACTACTTGTGGCGTGAACTCCACAAGTAGTCATCCGCTTGTTGGTTGGTGGGTTGAGTGGATTAACCGTCTAACCCCACCAAGTAGGAATGGAGGCTTGTAGCTTATAGTACTAACATTCTTCTTATATTCAAGCCTGGTGTAACCATTGGCTCCATGTGCTCTCCCACCTACTCCTTCCATGTCCCTTTCACATGGGAAAAAGAAAAAATGCTTTTCTTTTCATCATGAATCCTTCCATTTTCGTTCTCCACTCATTCCACAATAAAGTGTCTGCAATACACATGCATCCTCCTGGTGAGATGTTGTTACGGCTATTGTTGTACTCTTTGTGATCCATCGCAGCCCCGACCATGAACCGTGTGCGTACTCGTGCACAGCGGCATGTTACTGCCCTCGGGTGGTGCTACTGGAGGGGCTGGTGGTCTTGGTGAGTGGTGCTACTTGTGTGGTTCACAACCTTAGCAGTTTGTGTTGTTGAAGGGAACATTGGTGTCGGGGGGTGGCACTGCCCGAGGAGAGGAGCCAAACAGATGGGCTTGGTGGTGTCGTCACACAATGGTATAGGTGGCATCTGGCAGCATCGTTAGTCCCACAGTAGCTCTTTTTCATCTTGGAGCATTAGTTGGATTAATGCCTTTGCTTTGTGGTGTGGTTCATAAGCTTGGCCACCCACTCTAGCTCTTCTTGACTTGCTAAGTAAGCAAAACTTCTTAAGCAAGTAGGTTACTTTGTGCTAGATGACTGTATAGTATCTAAGTAGGCGCCTCCTGTTACGTGCCTCCATAGACATACACCGGCCTCTATGTTTCCCGGCTGACTGGTTTGTGTGCTTTGCCTGAGCAGCGCTCATGCTACGTGCGATACGAGAGATTCATCAGTACAACAAAACTTCCAGTAATTGCATTTTTCGCTTCAGCAACACGTTGTTCCAACTTGGCCAATCTTGTGGCCATTGTCATTTCTTGCTTGTCATTGATTCTCAGTCATACTTGGGGTGACTGATTATGGTTACATGCAATACACAACTTGGTTGGTGAGTGCGCCTCGTTAAGATGTGGCATCTGGAAAGTTTCGTGCTGGAGGTCCCTGACTGGCGGCCTGATGGGGGTCCACCTAGTGCGATGCTTCACGTCACTTTTCAACCTAACCTTTGCTCGTCTTCACCTCCTACCATGCACTAAGATCCTTGTCTCAATCTCCCCTCACATTTCTTGAGATATCCCGTCCCTCGAAAATCTTGAGACCCCCCACATCCCACAACTCAAGTGCTCAATCCTCACAGCACCTAAGTCTCCAAGCACATTTCCCCCTCACAAGAACATAAAGCTGCGTGCTCTTGGTTTGTCCAAGTTTCATCCAACACTTGGGTTATCCACCCGGAGCCATCCGTGCTCTCCCCCTTCCACTCACCCTCTCCACTTCATCCACCATAGTGAACATCATGTACACTCCCCTAAGACACATTCAGTGTGGAGCGAGGGGGGAACTTGAGCATTTTCTACAGAATTTCATGACAAAAAAATGACAGAACTTTCACTTCATGCTTGAGCATACAAAAACTACTTGAGCATAACATGGAGACATGTTGAAGATAAAGATTATGTCATTCATCATATTTGTACGAGAACTATAACTAGAACGGGTCGAGTCTCCAGCTCCTGCTCTGAAGTCGTCGTCGGAGTGTGCAGAATGGCGTTTTCAGTCCGCGTAAGGGGTTTACCCCCTTTGCAAGACTGAGGGACAATTGTCATCAACGACCCAGAGCAGGGAGACTCAAATATTTCGAGTCTCCGGAGGCCCATTTCCGTTTTCAACCAATCCCCTGGTTTTGGGACCCAAACCGGGGGTTCTTACCTCGAACTCGTGTGTTCGCACGAGTTGTTTTGTTTGTTTTATGTCAAAGTTTGTTGTAAACGAACTTTGATTTACGTTTTGTCGTTCTGGCGCGAAATCGTCGCGTGCGAGGCACGCAGGCGATTTCGCGCCAGCTTTCTCGACCTCACCCTCACTCCCCCTATCCCTCGTCCTCTCTTGCTCATTTGCAAGGAGGGCAAGGGGGGGGGAGGGCACGAGGTCACGAGGCCTTGCCCTCGAGGCCCTCGTGGCCTCTCAGCCGCCGATCGGGCTGAGGCCGCGATCGGCGGCTGGCGGCTGGCCGGCCGGTGGCCGGCCGGTCGCTTGGCCGGCCGCCGGCCGTCCAGCCGGCCAGCAGCGAGCTGGCCGGTGGCCAGCGAAGTGCTGGCCGCCGGCCAGCCCTCGCTGACGCGAGGGGTGGTGCGCAACCACCCCTCGCTTCAGCGAGGAGGGAGGGCCAAACCGGCCCTCCCGCTACATTCCTCACCACTTATTATGAACCGTCCCGGTTCATGAACAACAAGTAGGATTGTCAGTCAGTGAGTCATCAACATTGTGAAAGAAAACTAATAGTTTCAATCACCAGCTAGACATGAACACGTGCATGGTACTTAGACCTAAGCTGCAGCTTGTAGGTGAGCACGGCTAGCGGCCTCCCCCCTTTAGCCTGGAGCGTTTGCGCGACAACCATGTTGGGCGTCCCCAACCTCCTATGGTCGCTGTCCATGAATTCTGCCCTGTGGGAATGTTGTTCACTTTTTCCGCGTTCAGGTGGTACCTCCTGCCACGCGTCGATCTGTGCAAGCTGCAAGCTCCAGTACTCGTTGACCACCCCTGTGGGCAACCAAGATTCGGGCTCCCATGAATTATGTTCAGGTCCACAACCGGCCCAATGAACGAGGTACTCCCTGATATCGCGCGACCGAAGAGTACGCTCTCGGTGCTGGAGTAGGCGAAGGACCTCGTATTGGCCGTCGGCAGCCAGGACTGCTGGCGGTGGCTGAACGGTTCCTTCTGCCATGTATGGAGCTAGCTGGCTCACATGAAACACGTCATGCATCTTCATACTCGGCGGAAGTAGCAATCGGTATGCCATTGGCCCAATGCGTGCCACAATGAGAAACGGCCCAATCCACTTCGGTAGAAGTTTTCTTGCCCCTGGCAACTTCAGCTAAAGGTTTTTAGTGCTAAGCAACACTTTGTCACCGATTTCAAATGAGACCTCTCGGCGACCTTTGTCGGCATATGCTTTTTGTCGCTGTCGAGTTGCTTGAAGGCGACCCTTTGCCTCTTGTAATAAGAAGTCGATGCGCTCGGCAAAGGCTTGAGTGGAAGGAACCTGCCCTCCTGTACTCCCACTCTTCACCAATGAAGAGGGTACCACTGGATGCCGACTAGTGTTTAACACGAACGGTGTGAATTGTGTGGACTCGTTCACCGAGTTGTTCACCGCAAACTCTACCGGTGCTAGGAATTCGTCCCAATCATGCATGGCAGGGTCCACGCACATGCGGGGCATCTGCTCCAGAGTGCAAGTCATTCGCTCAGTTTGTCCGTCAGTTTGAGGGTGAAATGCTGTTGACATTTGTGTTTCACTACGAAAGTATTCGTGCATCTTTTGCCAGAACTTACTAGCAAATTTTCGAGCTCGATCGGAGATAATACGCAACAGCAAGCTATGGTAATTTACGACACCCTCAAAGATGAGACGAGCGGTCTCCTCTGCGTTCACGTTAGTGGTTGTAGGAATGAAGTGTGTCATCTTCGTCAAAAGATCCACAAGCACGAGTATTGCATCATGACCACGGGCGGTGTCCGGAAGACCAGTAATGAAGTCCATGCTGACGCACTCCCATGGAGTCCCAGGAATGGGAAGCTCTTGGAGGAGTCCAGCAGGCTTCTTGTCGCTAGCCTTATTCCAAAGACATGGGTCGTATGTCATGCAATATTTACGGACATCAACACTCCACCCTGGCCACGAATAGTGGTCCGAGAGTGCCTCTCTGGTCATTCGGGGTCCCACATGACCTGCTACCGGCGGGTCATGGAACTGGGAGATAACCTTTGCTCGAAGGTCTCCCGAGTTTGGCACAACAACTTGTTCTCCGTACCAGAAGATTCCTACGGCCTCCACCAAGCCGTACTTGTCCAGATTTTGAGAGTATTGAAACCAAGAATCCACAGAGTATCCCATCCGGATCCTGTTTACAAAACCATTGTAATGGATAATCTCTCGTGGTGGTTGCCGCAGAGGTGCAGGGGGACCTGGTGGTTGTACTGTTGCTGTTGCAATGGCCATAAAACACCCACTGACCTCGGTGGTTGCTTTCATTTCCACAGGCTGTCAGCTTAGTGGATCGGCTACATTGATGCGTCCTGGCCGATGTTCCCATGTGAACGAGAATCGACTCAGGTATTCACTCCAACGCGCCTGTCGTCTTGACAGGTTTGATTGCGTTTGGAAAAACACCAATGGATTATGGTCGGTCACGACCGTCACACCCCCTTCAGCACCCTCGAGGTAGCAACGCCACATCTTTATCCCCAGTCGTGTACCGCGTTTCCGCGAATGAGCTTCTGGCTCTCATACGCAACTGGGTGACCGTTCTGCATGAGGACGGCTCCGAGTCCTACTACCGACGCATCACATCGAACCTCCCACGGTTTCGATGGATCCGGAAGAGATACCACGGGCGCCGTGGATAGGAGCTCTTTGACCTTGAGAAAAGCGTTCTCGCAATCAAATGTCCATTCCCAACGCACGTCTTTTTGCGTGAGCCTGGTTAGCGGTGCTACCAAGGTTGAATACCCCTACATAAACCGTCGAAAGTAGTTTGCAAGGCCAAGGAAAGACCGCATCTGCCCAACATTCTCGGGACGTGGCCAGTCCACAACGGCTTGGACCTTTTGTGGGTCGACACTGATGCCGTCCTTGCCGACGATGTGTCGAAGGTATTCGAGTTCATCTTATGTAAACTTGCACTTGTTCACCTTCGCATAGAACCTCTGTTCCCAAAGGATTGCGAGAACTTCGCGCAGATGTTCTATGTGCTCTTCCATTGATTTGGAGAAAACGAGGATGTCGTCCAGGTCAACCAAGACAAACAGTCCAAGTTGCTTGGAGAACGTTCGGTTCATTTCTCCTTGGAAGGTTGCCGGGGCATTCGCAAGCCCGAAGCATAACACTCGGAACTGATAGTGTCCCATGTGCGTTCGAAACGCGGTTTTGGGCACATCATCTTCCGTGATGCGGATTTGATGGTACCCTTGAGACAAATCCAAGGACGAAAATACATTTGCATCTTGGAGTTGGTCAAACAGGTCCTCAATCCGCGGTAAGGGGAATCAATTTTTCACCGTCAGCTTGTTCAACGCCTGGTAATCCACGCACATGCATAAACCACCGTCGTTTTTGTTCACAAAAAGGATCGGTGCACCGTACGGCAAGCTACTGGGCTCGATCCACCCCTTTGCAAGGTACTCTTTGATTTGGCATTTGGCCTCTTGCCTTTTTGCTGGACTAAGGTGATACATGGGTTTGAACGGAGGAGTCACCTTCAGTTGCAGCAGAATTGTGTGGCCCATGTGTCTTTCTGGTGGAAGCCCAGCCGGTGGGTCTTGGAATACATCCGAGAACTCCGCCAATTGAGATCTGATCTCTTGTGGCGTGTCTTCCGTCACGTCATCCTCAACTTTCTGCAGCTGAGCCAAGAAGGATCGACAACCTTGTCGAATATTTCTCTTGACCTGTATTGCAGACAAGCTGGCATGGACTTTGAGTCGGGTCGGTGATAATTCCGTACTCGGAATCAACGTAAAGTGGCGTTGTCTTTTTTGGAGGATCAAATGCTTTGATTCAAAGCACATTAGTGCCTTGTTGTCACGGAGCCAGGGGTCGCCTAGCACCACGTCAAATGGGTTAAGAAGGTTGACTACCTTCAACGTGACACTCTGTGTGTACCCTTGAATACAAATTTTGCTTTGCAAGTACCGATCACAGGTACCGTACGGTTGTCACCGACAACAATTGCGCCGCTAGATGGCTCGTACCTCAAGCCAACCTGTCGGGTAAAGCCAAGGCTAACAAAAGAGTCGTACCCTCTAGTGTCAGCAAGTACGTTTACGGGAGCACCGGCTAGGTGTCCTTTAAACTGAATCGTCATGTTGCCCCCACTCTTTCGAGCAAACAGACTCGATGACGGCAAGCCGAGTTTGTGATACACACACAATCTGTACAACGGGCGTCACAACTCCCATGATTCACCCACGCGAGTCCACATCTTGTGGGCACGTGTGAATTTGGCTAGCACCTTCCAGTCTTTAAATTTGACTGGGTCAAAATCGTCGACTATGGGTACTGCAAACGTGATTGAACTCATTGCTTTGAGGGCGTTTGCTTCAATTANACCAGTAATGAAGTCCATGCTGACGCACTCCCATGGAGTCCCAGGAATGGGAAGCTCTTGGAGGAGTCCAGCAGGCTTCTTGTCGCTAGCCTTATTCCAAAGACATGGGTCGTATGTCATGCAATATTTACGGACATCAACACTCCACCCTGGCCACCAATAGTGGTCCGAGAGTGCCTCTCTGGTCATTCGGGGTCCCACATGACCTGCTACCGGCGGGTCATGGAACTGGGAGATAACCTTTGCTCGAAGGTCTCCCGAGTTTGGCACAACAACTTGTTCTCCGTACCAGAAGATTCCTACGGCCTCCACCAAGCCGTACTTGTCCAGATTTTGAGAGT
>SZWC01015391.1:18038-34626 GCA_023375785.1 Penium margaritaceum | reverse complement strand
CCCGTTTGGCCTACCTTGTGGCTCTGGTTCGCCATTCTCGCAGCACTGGACCCTTTTTGTCCATTAGGAGAGCAAGGCCGCCTGCCGTTGATGCTCTCCCCTGGCTGGTCTTCCACCTGGACCACTTCTCTTGCCTCCTTTGGAGGCCGTGCACCCATCACCCAGCGTCCCGTTGCATGGCGTGCCTTCTGGTCCAGATCTCCTGACCCAGCCTGGATGGTACCCTCCATACCACCCACTGCACCCTTAGGTCTCCCCTTCTTGGACGCAGTTGCAACCGCTTTCGTACCCCGACGGCTGTCCACGTCGGACTCACGGCTGCACCTTGCGAGGACGTCGGCACGTACCACATACGCACCTCCTTTGTGCGTACCACGTGCCACGACACGCCCACTGCCCTCCTCTTTTATGAGACAGCCCTTCCTTGTGAAGGTCACTTCGAGTCCCTCCTTGATGAGGCAACTCACGGACAGCACCCCTGTCACCAAGTCAGGCACTTGGAGCTTCCTCTCCTTGGTGCCTCTCTTCTTGGCCGACTCCTCCACCCTTATTTTGCCTCCTCGGAGCACATCACCTCCGTTGTGATGAGCGGCAGCATCTCCATTTTGATGCTCCACCTTGAGCTCCCTCTTGGAGGTTGTGGAAGTTGCACACCCACTGCATGCCATGTGGTCCTCGACCACATCAGCCCTCGCAGCTTGAGGCTGATTGTTGCTGCACGGCGTGTTAACGACTGCTTCAGCCTGCCGCTCTCTCCCGACGCGCTTGTCGGGGTCCACGGCTTCCGCTGTGCACGTCGCTTTCCAGTGGCCCCTCTGGCCACAGTTGTAGCAGGCCCCTTTTTGGGACCTGTTGGAGCCTCCTTGCTCCAAACACGCCTGCCGCTCACCCGCCTCAGGTTCCGCCATCTCAGCCCCCTTTGTGGAGCGTATGGAGTCGGCAACTGCCATGTTGGTCTGCTGCCCTTCTGTCACATCTGTGGCCAGATCTGCAGCTCCCATTGTGCAGTCTCATCTCCAGTGGCCCTCCTGGCCACACCGATGGCACTCTCCCTTCTTGGCGCAGTGTGCACGCGTCCCTTCCTCCCCTTCATCTCCCTCTCCTCCTTGAGAGCGGACGATCAGGGCTGATGCTACGGACGTCGTCCCTTGCTCCGCCACGGTGGCTTTGGTCCACCGGTCGCACACCACTTGTGTCGCCTCTTCGAACGTCAGCATTTTGTCCCGTAGATCAACATCGCTGGTGATCGTAGAGGCCCAGCTGCTAGGAAGGGCCAGGAGGAGCGCTGCTACTTGCAATTGGGAATCGATGGCCCATCCCGCCTGATGACAGCGGGACACCATCGACTTGACCTCTTGCGCGAGCTCCGACGGGCTGGTCTCCTCATCGGCTTGGAGGGTGAAAAGCCGTTTGATGAGGAGGAGACTTTGCTGAAGACACGACGGGTCGTGTGCGTTGCAGAGCCATGCCCAAGCCTCCGTGGCCTTCCTGCATCCTTGGACATGCACGCATTGTGCCGGGCACAACGTCGTTGCAATCAGAGCAAGCGCCTCGGTGTTGCGCTTCTCGAACGCCTCCACCTCCTCGGCCATCGCGGACACCGCAGGAGCTCTCTCTTTACCTCTGACTAGCTCAAGCAGTCCCTTGTCATCAAGATAGACCTCCATGGTCCACCTCCACAAGGGGAAGTCCCTCCTGTCAGGCGAGAGGACGTCTATACTGCTCTCTTGCTCGGTCGTTGCCATGGCGCGCGGCGGTTGCGTGAAAGATGATGAGCTAGGGTCCTTCTAGGCACGTGGGCCCATAACCCTTTGTTGGCTCTAGTGGGTGTGGAAGCACCCTCAAGGATGCCTAGCTCTCAGTGGTTCACGCTGCCAAGGTTTGGGCAGCCAATGGACACCTTTGGTGAAGAGTGTGGAGCACAAGGATCACGGATNTCCTGGTCAAGGAGGTCCTTATGGTCACCTCATTCATGCCCCTGGTGCATTTGGAGGCCATTAGGAATGAACTCGGATCCCTGGTGGTGGAATATCCCGCCACCTATGGCGGGTACCAGATTCCACCCACCCAACACCCGTTTTTCGGGCTAGGCTAACTTTCTGAATACTCACTCAAATTGAGCAATCCAAAGCTCGATCTTGCATGGAAAAATCCAAGGAATCCAAATCTAAAGTCAGATCAAGTGTTCGACCACTCCTCAGTGGTCGAACCAGGGAGTACGATCAACGGCACTCATGGCAAGGGGCACACCATGTCAACATTGCCGTCCACCACAATCGCAAAGCAAGCACAATTGAGCTCAAGAACATCATGAACGTCTTGAAGCGCTACAACATGGAGGAATGCAAACCCATCAGCACCCCCATGGCCTCCGACTGCAAGCTCTCCTCCTCCATGTCAGCAAGCAACAAGGTTGAGCGGCGGGAGATACAAAACATCTCGTACCAGTCCGCCGTCGGGAGCGTCATGTATGCGATGGTGGGCACGCAACCTGACATCGCTTACGCGGTGGGTCAGATGAGCAGGTTTTTGGCCAACCTGGGCCCACAACAATGGCAAGCCGTCAAGCGGATCTTTTGCTAGCTCAAAAAGACACAACATGCTGGACTCCGGTTTGGACATCTTGAAGGATCAGACCCGCTGCGACTGATGTGCTACTGTGACGCTAACTCGACAGGGCAGATTGATAACAGGAAGCCTATCTTAGGCTTTGTGTGCCTTCTCAATGGTCTCCTGGGCAAGCAAGAAGCAAGACTATGAGTCTCTCTCTACCGTGGAGGCAAAGTACATTGCACTCTCACAAGTCTGTAAAGAAACATAGTGGCTTCGTAGTCTGCAAGGTGAGATCAAGGCAACACAAGAGGAATCAATGATCATCCGCATCGATAATGACAGGGCCATTGCTATAGAAAGAGACGACGTGATCTCTCGGTGCACAAAGCACATTGAAATTTGGTACCTCTACTCGCCCGACCTTGTCGCAAAGAGAATAGTGCACCTACAAAATGTCCCAACCAAGAAAATGCTTGCAGACTTCCCAACAAAGCCAGTGGAAAGTGACTTTCATGCTACAGGCACTCGAGAAATTGGCATGGTTGACACAGGAGATGGGAACTAAATGTTGTTCTTCTATGCCCCATGGCCACTGCTATGGGTTGACGGACAGGTTGGGCATGCACTGCTCCCTTGGAGTAAGTCCCCCAAACCTTGTTCGTGGTGCAAGTCCAAGCGAGACACCAGAAGTGTAGCGCAACGGATAGCATGTTGGACTTAGGGACAACAGGTCCTGCGATCGAGCCTTGATGTGCGCAGGAGGTTTTTTGACCTTCTAGCACAGGGGAAGTTTCTTAGACATTTCTCCATGCATGAGGAGAGTGCGCCACTTGGCGGTCAGTGGATGCGCCAATTGGCGGACTGGTGAGGTGGTTTGGAGTGACCACCCCAAAAGTGTCACTGCCCACACACCTTAGAAGCCAGGCCTAGGACTATATGTACCAGGCTCATTCCTCATTCTAATTACACAATCTGGCCTTAGATGCTCCTCACAGAGTTGTCCAACTAAGGAACAGTATAAAGAAGACACTGGTTGGTCTAAGCCCCAGGAGTTAGTCTTTGACTAGCACCTCGCGCGAAAGTGACCAAGTGTTAAGTGGACACAGTTGCTAGCAAGTGATTGCCTAGGAACTGCTCAGTGTGGAACCGTGATCCTGAGGGTGATATCTTCTCCTAGCTGAAATGCTAGGAGCGGACGGCAGGTGCTATTGTGTCGGCCCTGTTTTCTAGTCCGTTTGCCTCAGGCCGGTTGACAAAGGGTTATGGGCCCACACTGACCAGTTGTAAGGCACGCTTCGCTCAACTCTGGTACGCTCTCTCCAGGTGCGCACGCCGGCTCCATCAGCTCCATCAGCTCCATCAGCTTCATCAACTTCAACGGCTTGGTCTGCACTCAGCACACAGGGACCAAGGAAAAGCTCTGCCCTTGGAGGNGTCTTTGACTAGCACCTCGCGCGAAAGTGACCAAGTGTTAAGTGGACACAGTTGCTAGCAAGTGATTGCCTAGGAACTGCTCAGTGTGGAACCGTGATCCTGAGGGTGATATCTTCTCCTAGCTGAAATGCTAGGAGCGGACGGCAGGTGCTATTGTGTCGGCCCTGTTTTCTAGTCCGTTTGCCTCAGGCCGGTTGACAAAGGGTTATGGGCCCACACTGACCAGTTGTAAGGCACGCTTCGCTCAACTCTGGTACGCTCTCTCCAGGTGCGCACGCCGGCTCCATCAGCTCCATCAGCTCCATCAGCTTCATCAACTTCAACGGCTTGGTCTGCACTCAGCACACAGGGACCAAGGAAAAGCTCTGCCCTTGGAGGCACGACCCTTGAGTCCCAACCAGGACAAGCTCTGCCCTTGGTGGCAAGACCCTGGGTGTGTTGGTGTAGATATCTTCTCTGTCTGCAGGTGAACATCGGCTGAAGGGGTAAGCAACGGATCTGCATCCTAAAACCGGTAGCAGACATCAGCTAACATCAGCCTACATCGGCCTCAACGCAGCAGAGACGTGGGAAGCAGATAAGGGCAACAAAAATGGTTGACCCATCAGGAGGAGTGGGGACTGCCGCAGGGCAGTCCTCAAACTCAACAGTGGCTACCACAGGGCAGACCACTGGAGCAAATGTGAGTGCTATGTCACTGCCGCAAGGTCTTGGACCCTTGGGAGGAATCCCCATTTTTGAGGGGATTGACTTCCCCCTTTGGAGATGGCAGTTCGAGCTGGCGATGAAAGTGCGCGGCTTCATCAAACTACTGAAGGGAGAGGAGCAGGTTCCCGCGGACGGCACATCCGAGCATGAGGCATGGATGGATCGAAATGACATTGCCATGTCATTCCTCAGCAACGCGATTGCTAAGAAGTATGTTCCCATCATTGCCGGGTACACGCTGGCTTCCGAAGCTTACGACAATCTCAAGCGCGTGCACCAATCCACCTCCCTTGCGAACAGATTATTCATCCTACAACGGCTGATCAGCATGCGGGTGAATGAGGGCGAATCAATCCCCGATTTCCTACAGGAGTTTGAAGGACTCCTTGGCGAGGCTCGCCAGATGAACTGGGACCTTGACGAGAACATGCAAGCCATGATTCTCCTCATGGCGCTACCGGAGAGCTGGAGCCCGATGATCACCGTCATGGGCGGCTGGAAGGAGGACGACCTGACGTACACGGCAGTGTCTGAGTACGTGCGAAACGAGGCCATGCGCCGCAGCGGAAGTGAGGCTAATTTCTCAGCCTATGCCGCACGCTACGGTGGCCGCGGGAGCAAAGGGTCAGCCTCTGGTCAGAAAGGTAGCAACGGAAGTGGTGGTGGCGGAGGCAACAATGGCGGCAAGGCTCCCAAGCGACAGGGTAACTGCCACAACTTCGGCAAACCTGGGCACTGGGCAAGAGAGTGCAGGTCGCCAAAGAAGGAAGACAGCGGAAGCGGTGGGAACAAAGGCAACAAAAAGGGTGGCAAAGAAGCTACCAACATGATGGCACAGAGCACGCCTCCAGAAAAAGGAGCGGCGCTGCTCAGGCCAGGAGCTTTTGGGCTTGACTCCGGCACCGATCATCACTCTAGCAACGACCAGGCTGGATTTGTCTCCATCGGCCCCACCGATCGGCGGTTCAGATGCGCAAACGGTAGCGTCGTGAACGCAAAGGGCGTGGGTGACAAGCTGGTGAGCATCAGCCTCAATGGTGCGGAGAAGGATCTACGGCTACGTGACGTGGTCTACGAGCCCTCCTTTGCGGCAAACCTTCTGTCCGTGTCAAAGATAACGGACAACGACATGACAGTGGTGTTCACACAGAAGAAGGCGGTCATCGCCAGGAACGAGGACATCAAGGTCCTCTATGCCAACAAAGATCTCGTGGCACAGGTTCCACGGGTTGACGGACTCTACGTATTGCAGACAACAGCAGCAAAGACCTCGGAAGACGAGGGTCATGCGGGTGCAGCGGAGGCAGTGGTCTCGGCACCAACACAGGAGAGCACACCAACAAGAACTGAAAAAGCATCCTCTGCCGCCAAGGACGAAGACACTGATCTGTGGCACAGACGCTTTGGGCACGTTGCAAACAGCACGCTCCAAGTCATTCAGCAACAAAAGCTGGTCCGTGGCATGGATGGTTGCAAGAAGGATGCGGTTGAGTGTGGCAGCCTGTGCGAACCTTGCCTCCAAGGCAAGACCAAGCGAACTCGCTTTGAGCGCAATGGTCGCCGCGCAGAATCAGCCCTTGACCTGATTCACACCGACGTGTGCGGACCCTTTCGCACGGCATCAAACGGTGGTAGCAAGTATTTTCTGACCTTCATAGATGACCACAGCCGCAAGGTGTGGATCTTCTTCCTCAAAACAAAGGGAGAGGTCAGAGAAAAGTTGCAGGAGTTTGTCGCCATGGTGGAGCGGCAGACCGGAAAGAGAGTCAAAGGGATGCGGAGCGACAACGGCAGAGAGTACGAGGCATGCAAGGGCTGGTTGCGGCAACATGGGATCAACCACCAGCCCACAACGCCTTACACGCCGCAGAGCAATGGTGTTGCCGAACGGATGAATCAGACCATCCTCGGCATGGTGCATAGCATGCTCTTTGATGCAAAGCTTCCACCGCGGTTCTGGGCAGAAGCGGCAAGAACGGCATGCTATCTCGTCAACCTGACTCCTGCGGCTGCTCTAGGTAGGCGCGGAAAGAAGAAGGGAAAGCAACAGATGACACCACAAGAAGTTTGGTCATGGAAGAAGCCGGACGCATCACACCTGAAGGTATTCGGCTGCACCGCATGGGCAAAGGTCCAGGCGGGTGAGGGTGCCGGCAAGCTGGATTCAAGAGCACGAAAGTGCGTTATGGTGGGCTATGAGATGGCCCACAAGACATATCGCTTGTGGGACCTGGCAGGAAGAAGACTCATCACCAGCCGGGATGTAACCTTTGACGAGAGGAAACCAGGCAAGGAAGAGATGCTTGATCCCACGGAAGCTCCAAAACAGGGAGAGTGGTTGGTGCTGCTAGAGTCAGGAGATCAAGCTCCTGAAAACTGGCAAGTGGTGCCAGTGCGGCAGGCCGTGAAGAAGAGTGGTGTGCCAGGGGGAGCGGCTGCGCAGGCTGACGCAGCGGCGAGCTCCGACACAGAGTCGGAGACGTCCGAGGCCTCTGAGACCAGCTCGGAGGCCAGTGGCTCTTCAAAAGAGGAAAATTCAACTCCAGGGCAGCCAACACCACAGGAGCAACAGCATGGCAAACATCCACCAGCAATGCAACGTCGCAGCACACGAAAAAGAAAACAAACTCCAAAGTACGACGCTGACACTGGAAGCTGGACTGGACTGAGCTGGTCCTGTTTGGCTCAGGGAGAGCCGCTCACTGTGGCTGAAGCGCTGGCAAGGCCCGATGCAGCCAAGTGGAAGGAGGCGGTGGACAGCGAGCTCGCGTCCATCGAAGAAAATGGCACATGGGTGCTGGTGGACAGACCCGCTAACGCTCACGTGGTGGGCTCAAAGTGGGTGCGCAGGTTGAAGCGGAAGCAAGATGATAGCATCGACAAGTACAAGGCAAGGGTCGTGGCGAAAGGGTTCTCACAGCGCGCAGGTTCTGAGTACGATGAGACCTTCGCACCGGTCGTCACATTTGCCTCCATCAGGTCCCTGCTTGCTGTCGCTGCCGCCAAAGACCTTGAGATCCACCAGATGGATGTGAAGACAGCCTTCCTTTATGGGAAGCTCGACAAGGAGGTGCTAATGGAGGTACCGGAAGGTGTCAAAGCACCCGAGGGTAAGGTGTGCAAGCTGGTGAAGGCGTTGTACGGGCTGAAACAGGCCCCACGGATCTGGTACAAGGAGATGGACAGCTTCATGGCTGAGATCTCCTCCGCACATTGCAAAAATGACCCTAGCGTCTATGTGCGGGAGGACAAACGTGGCTTGCTACTTGTGGCGTTGTACGTGGATGATCTTATCATGTGTTCTTCCTCGCAGGAGGCCCTCACGGACCTCAAGAAAAATCTGGCCAGCAGATTTAAGATGAAGGACATGGGACCTCTTGAGTACTACCTCGGGATTGCTGTTCACCGCAACCGCAAAGCAGGCACCATCGAGCTCAACCAGACCAAGTACATCATGGACATCTTGAAGCGCTACAACATGGAGGACTGCAAGCCCGTCAGCACCCCCATGCCCTCCGACTGCAAGCTCTCCTCCTCCATGTCACCAAGCAACGAGGCAGACCGGCGGGAGATGCAAAACATTCCATACCAGTCCGCCGTCGGAAGCCTCATGTATGCAATGGTGGGAACACGACCTGACATTGCTTTTGCAGTGGGTCAGGTGAGCAGGTTTGTGGCCAACCCTGGGCCAGAACATTGGCAAGTCGTGAAGCGGATTTTTCGCTACCTCAAAAAGACTCGGCACGTCGGACTTCGGTTTGGAGGTCTAGAAGGATCAGACTTGCTGCGGCTGACATGCTACACCGACGCGGACTGGGGAGGACGGATTGATGACAGGAAGTCCACCTCAGGGTTTGTTTGTCTTCTCAACGGTGGTGCGGTCTCATGGGCAAGCAGGAAGCAGGACTGCGTCTCGCTTTCTACTGCTGAGGCGGAGTACATTGCACTCTCCGAAGTTTGCAAGGAAACACAGTGGCTTCGCAGTTTGCTTGATGAGATCAAGGCACCACAAGAGGAGGCAACGGTCATCCGCATCGACAACCAAAGTGCCATGGCTATGGCAGAGGACGACATGATCTCCCGGCGTACAAAGCACATCGATATTCGGTACCACTACTCACGTGACCTTATCGCCAAGGGTGTCGTGGAACTGGAGCATGTCGCAACCAAGAAAATGCTTGCGGACTTCTTGACAAAGCCGCTAGACAGCGACTTGCATGTTGCAGGTGCTCGAGGAGTCGGCATGGTGGATGCAAGAGATGAGAACTAAAGACCAAGAAAACTGACATGCACAAACACAACCTAGAGCTACAGGTTCATGCCGAAGAAAACTACCACAGCAGGTGGCCTACGGTGCAAGGGAGAGATTGTTGTTCTTCTATGCCCCATGGCCACTGCGATGGGTTGACGGACAGGTTGGGCATGCACTGCTCCCTTGGAGTAAGTCCCCCAAACCTTGTTCGTGGTGCAAGTCCAAGCGAGACACCAGAAGTGTAGCGCAACGGATAGCATGTTGGACTTAGGGACAACAGGTCCTACGATCGAGCCTTGATGTGCGCAGGAGGTTTTTTGACCTTCTAGCACAGGGGAAGTTTCTTAGACATTTCTCCATGCATGAGGAGAGTGCGCCACTTGGCGGTCAGTGGATGCGCCAATTGGCGGACTGGTGAGGTGGTTTGGAGTGACCACCCCAAAAGTGTCACTGCCCACACACCTTAGAAGCCAGGCCTAGGACTATATGTACCAGGCTCATTCCTCATTCTAATGACACAATCTGGCCTTAGATGCTCCTCACAGAGTTCTCCAACTAAGGAACAGTATAAAGAAGACACTGGTTGGTCTAAGCCCCAGGAGTTAGTCGTTGACTAGCACCTCGCGCGAAAGTGACCAAGTGTTAAGTGGACACAGTTGCTAGCAAGTGATTGCCTAGGAACTGCTCAGTGTGGAACCGTGATCCTGAGGGTGATATCTTCTCCTAGCTGAAATGCTAGGAGCGGACGGCAGGTGCTATTGTGTCAGCCCTGTTTTCTAGTCCGTTTGCCTCAGGCCGGTTGACACTAAAGACCAAGACAGCTGACTTGCACAAACAAAACACAGAGCTACAGCTTTATTCGGAAGAATACTACCACGGCAGGTGGCTAGACATGCAATGAAGAGAATGTTGTTCTCTAATTCCCCATGGCCACTACTATGGCTTAGCGGACAGTTTGGGTATGCAGTAATCCCTTGGAGGAAGTCCCCCAAACCTTGTTTCTGGTGCAAGTCCAAGTGAGACACCAGAAGTGTAGCACAATGGACAGCACGTTGCACTTAAAAAGAACAGATTCGATGATCAAGTCTTGATGTAAGTAGGAAGGTTTTTGACATTCCTGCACAGGGGAAGTTCCCTAGAAATTTCTCCATGCATGGGGAGGATGTGCCACTTGGCGGTCAGTGGATGCAGCAATTGGCAAGCTGGTAAGGTGGTGTGGAGTGGCCACCCCAAAAAGCGCCATTACCCACACACCTTAGAAGTGTTGGCCTGAGGGTGAGTGTGCACCCTGGAGGGTCCCTAGCAGTGGTTGTTTCACACCACCAACTGTTTTTGGAGAGACTGAAACTGTGGAGGCAACTGGTTCCAAGGATGGCAAAATCTGGTCAGAGAGTGAGGCAAGATTTTTTGGCCTCAATTGACTGGGAATGAACACTTGATCAAGGCTCACAAGCAGTGGCATTTTATNGCCACTGATCTAAGCTTTCCAGAACACCAAAGCATGCCAGATTTGGAGCTTCCTAGCAGATTCTATGGCTTCTAGAGTGCTCCTTGGTAGGCTGTCCTTTTCCCACCTAGGAAGGCATCCCTTCCCTCCTCTAGAAGCTTCTTCCCCTTCCTAGATTCCTCAGCTTGCTTCTAGTAGGAGGGAAGGTGTCCGAAAGACCAAGACACCTCTAGATGCCTTGTAGGACAAGTCACCCCTTCTAGAAGGTGTGCCACCTTCCTGGACCCTCACCTGGCCTTCTAGGAACTTAAAGAGGAACTCTAGAGGTTGAGCTAGCTTCCTGGAATCTATTTTCCACCTCCCTTGAGACAACGCATAATTTCATCTTGTGGGAATTGAACCCGGGCCCCTGCCTCTATAGGTGAACACCATTAACCACTAAGCCACTAAGGCTTGTCTTTTTGGTGTTCCTTTTTGGAGTCACTCCTGCCATGGTGAGGAGCATCATTCCAACAAGAAGCAAGGCCTAGGACTATATGTACCGAGCTCATTCCTCATTCCAATTATGCAGTATGGCCTTTGATGCTCCTCATAGAGCTGTCCAACTAAGGAACGATATAAAGAAGACACTGGTTGGTGTAAGCCCCAGGAGTAAGTCTCAGATTAACACATCGCGCGAAAGTGACCAAGTGCTAAATGGACATAGTTGCTAGCAAGTGATGGCCTAGGAGCTGCTCAGTGTGGAACCGTGATCCTGAGGGTGAATTCTTTTCCTAGCTAGAGTACTAGGAGCGGACGGCAGGTGCTATTGTGTCGGCCCTGTTTTCTAGTCCGTTTGCCTCAAGCCGGTTGACACCGTAGACACATGGCAATTGGCGTCCATGGCCAAGTGGTTTGACTTGTGAGAGTACTCACCTGACCAAGCTCCAAAACCATGTTTACTCCATCAGTTTAAGTGATTCCATAACCATTCTTAAGGAGATTAATGCCCTTTCTTGCACATGCTTCTTGTTCCAAGGCCCTGTCTATCCTGTATATCAAATACATGATGCCATCCGTATGACCGTCATAGAGGTAGTAGAAGTTGGCTATACTTGCCATGTTCTAGCTGATCATTAGTGTCCTCATTCTCTTTCCATCCCACTTCTATCACTTTTCCTTAGGTTCATGCACGTATACCAAGATGCCAAATACGTAAAAATGATCCATGCTCGGTTTCTTTTCAGACCATGCTTCATATGACGTCATTTTGATGTAGTGCTTTGGCTGGACTAAAACTCTTGATGAGACCGTAGGACTCATAGCTTTAGCCTAAAATTCATGACTGAGCCAAGTGTGTTAACCCAACAGTTATGCAGTTGGCACGTTCCATTAAACCATTATGATGTGACAGGTATGGTGCAGCACTTTGTGCCTTGATGCATACAGATTCAAGGTAACATTCGATCTCCTCACTCAAGTTGTTACCACTATGGTTGTTGTATGAGACTTTGATTTTTTGCCGGTCTAGTTCTCCACCATCACCATGAACTCTTTGAACCTGTCAAAGCACAAGTTGCAGGAAGCAAGAAATCATACATCAGTGTAACGCCTGAAATAATCAATCAATGTGAAGAAACATGTAAAGCCTTCGAATCTCTAAGTCTATGTAAAGCCACACAAGCCTATGTAAAGCCATCCAGCATCCCCTTTTCATTTTTTTACCAAATAATGCCTCAAGATCTTGCTTCCCCACCAAATAGCTTACACACAGCTGCTACTCAAAGTTGTGGATAGTAGGCAAGTCGCAGAGCATCTGCTTTGCTGAAAGTGGCTGCAAGACACGCATGCCGACGTGGTCATAGCACAAATGCCACACATTTTCATCTCTTGTCTGCAACAATGTTGTAAGACTCATGCACGATCCTGGTCATCATTGGAAGGAAACATATATTGCCTTTGTTCAGCGACCTGGCTAACACTTCCACTGTTTCCTCGTTGAGGATGTAACCATAATCATCATCGAAGAGGATACGCAGCCCTATTTTAGTGAGAGAGGAGACTAAGAGGAGGTTCAATGCAGCATCAGGTACATACAACACGTCATTGAAGACTCCCATTTTCATGCCACAAGGGTTGTCTAGCCACATATTCTTAATCTCAATGTCCTCCACATGCACCATTCCAGCATCATCCAAAGTACTAGACCAGGGAGGGATGGTTACTCAGCTTTGTGAGTTACTCCTTGTGGTATGAAAGGCTCTTGGTGCAGCCAAAGTCTTTGCACAACACAAAGTCTGCTGCCTCCACCTATAGAATATGAGATTTCACCACGAAGGTACAGTTGTACCCCTCCTTGACGATGTCCATATTACCAAAGGAGGCAGTTTGGCTACGGCTTCTGTCAAAGGAGATTGGGGTGCCACAAAGGAAGCCAATGGTACTCAATGTGGACAACATGAGTGCCATCAGCCTCACCCATAACCCTGTGGTGCACATGAGGAGCAAGCACATTGAGATCCGGCATCACTACGCGCGAGACATGGTGGTGAATGAAGATGCAGATATTGTGCATTCTGGCACTGAGTCCATGCTTGTCGACACCATGATACAGGCACAATGTGAGCAGCATGGATTGCAGTCTGCACTGTGAGGTTCAAAATGCTACTGGTTCCAAGGACAGGACATCAAGGTTGCGGTGTAAGGGGGAGATTGTGGACATGGTGTGCCCCTTGCTGTGAGTTTCGTTGATCGTACTCCTTAATTCGACCACTGAGGAGAGCTCAAACACCTGATCTGACTTGAGATTTGGATTCCTTTGATTTTTCCATACAGGGTCACGCTTTGAATCAGTAGATTTGAGTGAGCATTCAGAAAGTTAGCCTGGCCCAAAATTTGGGTGTTGGGCGGGTGGATTCTGGTACCCGCCCTGGGTGGCGGGATAATCCACCACCAGTGATCCGAGTTCGTCTCCAACCAGCTTTGAATGCACCAGGGCCATGAATGAAGAAAGTAGAGGGACTTCCTTGACCAGGGTGAAATTCTCCTTGACTTCTGAGCGAGCAAAGGCGTCCTGATGGGTCATCGTCGAAGCAACTCCCGTTGCCCAGCATGCAAGACAAGGTGGGCGGCTCCACAAAAGGTTCCTTTGACAGCCGTAGCAGGGGCTCTACTGCTCTGATTTGGGCGTGTTTGGATGCGTTGGAAAGCTTAGATCACAGGCTATAAGGATCTGATGTAATCACACTATTTTGACTAACAAAAACGTGTTTTGATTCAGCTCTACTGAATGCAACGTATTCTGTCCACTCCTATCCGTGATCCTTGTGCTCCACGCTCTTCACCATTTGTGTCCATTGGCTGCCCCCAGACATTGGTAGCATGTATCATTGAGAGCTGGGCATCCTTGAGGGTGCCTCCACACCCACTAGTCCCAAAATCAAGACAAGGTTATCACTTTCAACATGAATGATTGTGAAGAAGAATTGAAGCTCGACAACAGCATCTGCACGTTGTCTGTTGTTGGTGTCCAGAATCATGGACCATGACATGACAGTTTTCTTCACAGAGGAGAAGACTCTGATTTTCAATAACAAGGACATGAATATCTCTTATCCTAAGGAGAACCTCGTTTCACAAGTCCTAAGAGTCCATGGGCTATATGTGTTGTAGACCGAGCCTCTTGAAAGCATTGGTGCAGGATATGGAGCCGTTGAAGAGTCCAACCCTCCAAAGCCTGACACACACCACAAGCCATCAATGTGGTGGCAAACTGCATCAAAGACATTGATGGTGAGCAGTGGCATAGGCACTTTGGGCATGTGGCTGACAACACGGTGCAAGCTATGCAGCACCACCAAGTGTTTCGTTGGATGGAGGGATGCTATGCCTCCAATGGACGGAAAAAAGAAAGTTCTTTGAGCGTAATGGGCAACATGCGGCAGCAATACTGGACCTGATTCACTCTACCATGCACGGACAATTCTGTACAAGATGACAGTGAGTTAGATCTTCCAGTGCCTTACCAGAAACCTTCAACATTGGCATCACCTATAAAAGTTTGCTCTTTGCCTGAAGCCAACAATGAGGTAAGGACCAGTGCCATTGTTTTAGCCTTACTGCCTCAGGCCGGTTCATAAAGGATTATGGGCTTACACTGATTAGTTGAAAGACACACTTCCAAGCACTCTCTCATACTCTCTTTTTCACGATACGCATTAGGTCCATCTGCTCCATCAGCTCCAATGGTCGTTTCTGGCTCACAGCAAACAAGGGCCAAGGACAAGCTTAGTCCTTGGAGGCACTACCCTTGGACCCTAACTAAGACAAGCTTTGCCCTTGGAGGCACGATCCTTGGTTTTCTAGAGTGCATTATTCTCTGCTTGTAAGTAATAGGTAGATCAACACCTTCTAAATTGACACCAGACAATAGCCTACATCAGCCTTCATCGGCCTCAAGGAAGTAGAGAAGTAGAGTATGAGAGAATCAGGATAATGCCACCCACGATGCTTAGCGTTGAGCAGGTCAATGGTGAAACGTCAAAGCTTGCAAGGATTTTTTTCTCCCTTGAAGAAGTGGCGATTTGAGATTTTCATGAACGTGTGTGGCTATTGAAAAAAAAATAGAGAAGAAGTTGCACTAGCAGATGCAAACCCTGTGTATGTAACATGGAAGATCAAAAACAACATGACCTTGTCCATTCTAGTGAAATCATCGTATGAGTCATGGCATGTCCATCTCCATGGCATTTCACTTCTATCAATAAATTGTGAAAACCTTGCACGTGTTCACCAATCAACGGCACTTACTAATCACCTCTTTCTTCTTCAAAAAATGATTTCAACAATAGTGAGAAAGGGAGAGTCAAATCCAGACTTCTAGCTGTAGTTTGAAGGACTGTTGTAACATGTGACCTAGGTGAACTAGGAAATTGATACCAACAAGCAAGCCATGATGCTCCCATGACGCTACTTAAAAGCTGGAATCCTTTGAACATTGTCTTAGGCAGTTTTTTAAACTAGCCTAATGCAAAAACTAGAAAACAAGGTTGACACAAAGGCGACATCCAAACGAACACGTTCCACTTCCTTGCTGAAGATCCATTGCACATGATCACTTTCACATGAGATAGCTCCTGGAGCTCTCATCAACCAATTCTTCTTTAGTGTTTGTCTTTGTTGGAAAACTCTGTTAGGAGTCTCAAAAGGAAGAACTGCAGTGAATCATAGACATCTCTCAGATAGTTAAAGCCTTAGAACGTTACGGCGTGCAGATCTCTTATTTGCACTCGTCTGTTGACCATTTTCCCTTCAAACACCCCTGGTTTGGTCTACAAATTTAGTTTCCAAACCATGTTGTTGGTGACAAGACATTGAGGAGATCCTTGGTCTAGTAGTGCCGGTACCATTCTGTGAGCGTTATAGCCCTTTGGTAGCACTCAAAGTAGTATTGCTGGTTGTTCGTCCTCGCACCCCTTGTTGAACTTTGTGACCTCAAGAATCCTTGTTTATAGTGCCGGTACCATTCTGCGACTGTTATAGCCCTTTGGAGTAAGCCACTCAACTCGGCGATTGATCGGCATCTCACAAGTCTGGCAGAGCCGTTGGTTGCATTGATCGACAGCGTCAATTTCCATCAAATATGAAGTTTTCATCGACTATGAATTTCCTCCACCACAGTGAAGACTGTGGCTTTGGGGTTGCCAGCCATTGGATTCCTACGTCTGATCATTGTAGTTGACGCAGCCAATGCGATTGGCTTGTGCAACTATTCACGGAAGGTCATCGTAGATGCCAAAGATGGTCATTGCTCATCAAACATCTTGCTTGAGGCTGTTGTAGAAAAAACAGAGTTTGTTGGGGACGAGGTCGTTGTCGCTAAGGATTTTACAGAAACACTGCGTATACTCTGCCATGTTGGATTGTTGATGCAGGCGTTGGAGCATGCATTGTGTGGAAGACTTCACATTTAGTTTTCAAAGCAAGCAAGAGTAGCGCGCGCAAAGTCAATCCAGCTTTCCAGCAGTGTGAGAGAGTTGTGCCACATCGGATTTATCTGCTCGGGAGGTAGTACGCTTGCGGTCGACGATGTGAGGGCAGTAGCGTGAGGCGTTGAGCAAGCTCCGCCAGTCTCCGGCTGCCATTGGATGGTCTTTGGATCATACCACCAATTCAAAGCTGCACCACACAAAGTGAGGCCACAAGGTCAATATTCT
>SZWC01015391.1:3990-14289 GCA_023375785.1 Penium margaritaceum | reverse complement strand
GTATAGCAACTGCTGATGGGTGCAGCCACCACCCACCCGTCAGTGCTCCGGCTCCTAGTGGGCCTGCTTTAGGGATTTGCTCGAGCATGCACACAGTGGAGTGGTCACAATAAGTTATAGAGACAGACGAGGACAACTCGCATCACATTAGTGTCAACAAGTTTGAGTCGTTCACCACAATCTCCCCTAAAATGTCTGAAAACAGTTTGAGGAGTAGATGCAAGGTGCGCTAAGAATGTAAGGTCAAGATTAGGGTCTCTTACATGTCAGGGAAGCAGCATTAGTGGTCATTCTATGTCGTGGAAAATGCCAGCTCAAAACAGTGTAGCATGCAAGAGAACATGCTAGAGCCATGGCGGTGTTGACGTCAAGGACTTAGAATCATTTTCAAGAAGTAGCGAGAGTCAACAACAGCAAAACGGGAGTAAAAAGCATGCGATGTGATAGCATCCGGTCGACCGGGCCACCCACTCAAATGGATCAACATGGGGCCCGGCCGACACCCGAGGTCAAACCAAAGCGGTCAGCAAAACGTCGCCATGAGTTTCTCACACTCCGGTACAACAGGGAGTGTGGCCCCACAAGATCACCAACCCCGTTCTTAACACAAACAACCCTAGCTAGAGATGCATATCAACATACAAGGAACTACATCAACCACAAGCTTATGTGGTCGATGTGGACGAACCACATGGAGCACGAGTGCCATTTTCTCAAGTAGCATTGGAAAATGCTAACTTCCAATGTCTGCTAAGAAAATGTTGATCACACCATGTTGAAACCAGTAATTCTGTTCTGATGTGAGCCGTCCCTGTCTATTTGTACACCTTATTGTGACCACTCAGTCATGTCCATGCTCGTGCACATCCTTGATGCTGACATAGCTTGTGCAGCAACACCGACCAGTGGTGGCTCCACCCACCAGCAGCTGCCACAAAGCTACCACAACTTCCTGGGTACTTGCCAGGGTGCTTTGAGTTTTAGGTTTTCCCCTTTGCATGCCCAAGTGCAGCGCCGGGAGGCGCCGACAAGCTACTAGAGAGAGGAGATTCCTCGTCATTGGATCTGGCAATTTCATGATTGCTTGGATCCTGAAACGGAGGATTGTCCCTGAAAGTTGTCAAGTTGCTGAGTCCAATGGAAGTTGTTTCACCAGAATTGGACAAGTAACAAGGGAGATGTGGGCTGCCAAAGTTTGGGTGTGCGCGGCAGCTCTTGGAGCTGGCTGCGGTTTGACTGCCGGTGAATAATTGACCAAATCGAGCAACAAAATGCCATCTGGGGTTTTTCCTCTGAAAGGACTGCCGAGGCATCCAGTTGATGATTTGCCAGATTTCAGTAGTGCGGTTTTTGTTAATGAGCGACTCAGCCAAAATCCTGGCTCGGACTCTGAAAGTGAGTAGGACAGTTTGTTACTCAGGGACTATCAAAATTCCGACTGTAGGTCCACAAACAGGTTTCGAACGAAATCAATCCCCATCACCAAACTCGATGATTAACTCATTGAAAGAGACCCCAAATGCGCAAGAGGCACCGCCACTACGTGTAGGGACATCTGCGCCTCCGGTAACGGCGTTTTGATGGGTCCTTGATGTGTGAAGGCGCATTAGCAGGCGACATGGTGTGTGCCACCGACTGAGTGGCTGGTTTGGGGTGTTGTGCTTTGGCTAACATAGTGAGAGCTACAGTGATCCGAATCGCGCACGGTTTCATGCCTTGGAGAGCTCATGACTAGTCCTACAAATGTATAGATCATTCTTGTGTTAAAAAACTAATGCAAAATTGTGTTATTCCCTTTCCAAAAGTGACTGTCTCACACCCGTCTTCCACTCCCATAAACAAAGCATGAGGCAACCAGAAATCACACGTTGAGACTCATCCATAAGTGTTTAAGTGGCCCTGGCTATGGGCTATGGAGGAAGCATTTCAAGCTGCACCTCGCACATAAGGGGCTACTGGAGGTCATAAAGGGAACGGAAGTCCTCCACAAGGTGACGCTTTCAAAAGCACAGGAGGCCTTCACAAAGATGAACACGGAGGCACTCATGCTGTTGGTTTCCGGGATGGCCGAGTCGTAGTGGGGCTACTTCCAGTGCTACAAGCTTGCAGCCAAAGTTTGGCAAAAACTCTCTGCCATCCATCAGTCCAAGTCGTAGTCGAACAAAATCTTTGCAATGAAGTGATATTGTAGCGAGAATCAACAAGGAAGATGATGTCATCACCGCCATGCAGCAGATCGAGTCGCTTGACTCACAATGCTATGACATGGGGTGGAAGATGGACAGGCCGCTGTAGGCAATGGCCCTCCTCATGGGCCTTCCTGATACCTAGAGCCCTCTCATCACAGTCTTGGGAGGATGGGCAGAGGACAAGCTCACTTATGGCACGGTCACAGAGTACATCCGCAACGAGGCTCAGCCACGGAGCTACGGGGAGGGCCTCGTCATTCTCGTCGGCCCTCGTCGCCAAAAAGAGTGGTGGCCGAAGCGAGGCCAAGGGAGGTGTCAGACATGGCGGCGAAAAAAAGGGTGCCAAGAAGGGTGTGTACCGTAACTGCAGCAAAGAGGGCTACTGGGCCTGTAAATGCACCGAGGAGGCAAAGGCCAGCGGCAAGAACGCCAAAGGCAAGAAGGTGCTCCTCAACAGCACTCAAAACCACTGCCTCAAGAAGGCCAACGGGCGATGCCTTGAATCCGGAGTGGAGGAGCACACCGAAGGCGAGAAGGTTGGTTTGATCAACTACACCAACTGTAGCAAATCCATGGTGGTCGCGAATGACAAGGTCAAGCCGGCGACCGGCCAAGGAGACATGGACGTGGAGGTGGTGGTTGGTTGAAAGCGGGTGCAACATGTCCTCAAGGACGTGTAGCAAGAACCTGGCTTGGTTGACATTCTAAGTGTCAGCCGCCTGACTCACAAGGGGTACGAGGTGCTCTTCAGGAGAAGAGGGACACTTGTGAAGAAGGACGGTGACGGCGAGCCCGTGCTGGAGGCTAAGCGCGAGAGAGGCCTCTACATCGGAGACCAAGGTGATCCACGCAACGACATAATCAACAGACTTAAAGGAGCGCACCATCAACCTAGCCACTAGCAGAGCGATGCATTGCAGATGATTAATGAGCTACTACGGGGTTGTTTGGGGGCCTCACAGCAGCGACCTAGAGGATCTACTAGAGCTGCACCATCTGTTCAACAGTCTACACCGTACACAACACCATGGCCTCAGCGCCCCTCATCACAGGTTGATGCCTAGGACGAAAGAGAAGATAGAGGATGACACACGTAAGGACAAGATTTGTGTCCTTGAGGAGTGCATTCTTCAGCTACGTCTAGGGTCACAGCTTCTCACCCAGCCACCTTCTCAACGTCAGGATCAGGCACGACATTCAGCGGCATTCACTTTTGGTGGCGTTTCTCTCACTGGTGGTCTCCCTGTAACCCTTCCGCCACCTCCCGAGCCTGAGGTGGCCCTCCCCACGGAGCGGCGACCGAAGGACTTTGAGACACCTTCACCCATATACAACAGTAACGAGGGATTTGATTGTTAGGTGATGTTGTTTCAGGTGTGGGCCGATCTTGAGGGCGTCTGGCCTTACTACTACAGCCAGTACCAGACTTGCGATGCTCACCAGGTCTAGACAGCAGTGAGAGCAATGCGCGGTCTTCTCTACGCCATGCCACGGGAGAGTGTGGTCCACTTTGCCCCCTTTCTGGGTGAGATCGGGACCGAAACTTGAGCATATCCGCATATGGGCTGGGAGCTGGCCTTGACTCTTCTCCTTGCGAAGACCCAAACTACGAGGGCCTCCCGACTACGTGAGTTTCACTCCCCACGTCATGGTCCCACGGAGCTTGCGGCTGACTAATGGAGGCGCGCAATGCGCCTTTACACGCACCTTGGGACCGGTGGCAAGACGAAGTTGTGGGCACTCGACACCATCATGATGGGGCCGCACTTGGACCACATGAAGCTCTTAAATGGCTTTGACCGTGTGGCTCTCTCTTAGTTGTCGGACTCACTCCAGCTGCTTTCGTGGGCCCATAGCTGCTTCCTCTAGGCCACATGGGCTCATGAGGCTGTTATCGCCGACAACCAGAGTCCACTTGTTACACTAGTGATTGCAACCCCTCCTACGCCTTTGTCCCAGCTCACCAGCCCCACCTCCACCGCTTCCTCCTCCTCCTCCTCCTCTACCCCAAGCGGCCACACTTAGGGCATTGTAGCGCCTGTAATGGGGAAGAAGGGGAAGAGATGACACGGGAAGGGAAAACAATAGCAGCAGTAGCAGCCGGTGCATAGTGACAGTGGACGTTGCGTCCACTACTACAATCATGGAGGTGCTCACTGCTTCACGACGTGTGAGCAGCCCCTTGACTGGACTCGGATCATGCACTGCCTTCACGCGGCGCACATGCAGTGGATTTCCTCGAGTGTCACAGCAGGGGCGCACTGAGACCACGATTGCAGCAGACGCGTTCATTTCATCACGCGGCATTAGTAATATGTACCCTCGTGACCAAACGATTATGGAGCTTCGTCAGTTGATGGAACTTTCTACTCAGGGAGGTGCGAGTGTGTTGTCACAGTCGAGTGGTCTCGTGACAGCTTGTCTTACTACGTCGGTTGCCCGTGATGATGCTTGTGGTGGCGCTCAGTTGGCTTGCGATGAGGATGGACCTGACAGTGCTGATTGTCTTGACGAGTCAGAGATGTGTGCCATTCGTCGTTGTCCTAAATCCTCTGCTAAGCGTTCAGCAAAGGCAGATTATTCTATGGCATGTTGCTAAGTGTGGACGGCTTGTCGTGAGCCGAGTGGCGCCTGGATCATTGACTGTGGTGCCACCCATCACATGACCTGTCGTCGTAGTGTCCTTTTTGTGCTAGGTCCCATTGCGTCTGTTCAGTCCATTCACACACGGTTAGTCGTTACCTGTGTAGGGAGTTGGGGTTGTGTGGTTTGATGGTTTTTCAAGCCCCTTGTACATTTCTGATGTACTCTTTATCCGTGCTCTTGACCTCAGCCTGCTCTCTATTCGTGTATGCACCAGGATGGGCCTCACTGTTGAGCACTCTGCTGACTCTACCACAGTGACTACTCTTGATACACGTGCCATCGTGTTTTGTGTCTTGTTGCATTCCCTCTCTTTCTTCCCCTCCCTCTTCTGCGCATGTGTTTTTCATTGGTGTTCTCTCCCCTAAGAACCAGCACTTGTTACATTGTCACCTCTATCATGTGAGCTCGTACACTGTGTGTAAGCTCATTCGAACACGGCCAGCCCTTGGTCATGAAGCAACTTCCTTTGAGAAGCTGCCCAAGACCGACAGTCTTTTTTGCAACTAGGGTAAGATACATCGTTGCTCTTACCCTGACTCCTGCATTACGCCCACTAGACTTGGTCCACTCACACCTTCTTGGTCCTCTCCCAGTCGAGCCGCTCTCTGATCGAGGTTGATACGTTCAGACCCTGACCGATGACGTCATTGCAATGTCATGGGTCTATATCCTCCGCCACAAAGCAACGTCACGACGGCGGTGTGCCAGTGGCTTGTGATGGCTGAGCGTCAGTCTCGTCACACCCTGCACACGTTCTGCTTGGATCGTGTTGGCGAGTTTTTAGGTAAGATGGATGCCTACTTTGCTAAGCACGGCATCTCTTACCAGCTTTCCGCCCTTACTGCACCACAGCAGAACGGTGTCCCTGAGCGTTAGAACCACATCATAGAGGATGCGGTTCACGCTATGAGGTCTAAGTGCGGTCTTCTGGAGTCCTTTGCCTTTGAGGGCTTCTCCTACATGACGTGACTCTGGAACCAGTTGCCACATGGTCCACTTCCAGACCATGTCACGCCGTACGAGTTATGGTTCTGCCATTGTGTTGATCTCTGTCTTGTGCACGTTTGGGGGTCCCTTGCCTGCATCTGGTACACCGAGGACCAGCAGGGATCCAAGGTCTCACCTCGCGGATGCATGTGTCCCTTCCTCGGCATCTCCCCGTGGTCAAAGGCCTGGCGCTTTTGGGACACTGCTCGCCATGGCATTGTCGAGTCTCAATATGTTCTCTTCTTTGATGCTCTCACCTTCCGCAACTTATCCAACATTTTATCGTTGGCCGCCTACCACGTCTCTACTTGTGTGGCTTCTCGATGGATGGGGGAGACTTGTCCTACGGATGGATCCATCTAGGCCCTCTCACATGCGGTCTGGTCTCTGGCTACCGCCGATCCTGCCATCATGGCTATGGGTCCAACAGCCTCATCAGTCCCCTCTTGAATACCTGATCCCGTGCCGGTGTCGGTCCCCTCTGCGACACCTGATCCAGTGCCGGTGTCAGACCCTTCTGGCACACCTGATCCCATGCCGGTATTGGTCCCCTCTGACACACCTGATCTCGTGCGGGTGTCAGACTCCTCGGGCACATCTGCTCCCGTACGAGCATTAGTCCCCTCAGGCAGACCTAATCCCATGCCAGTATTTGTCTCCCCAGTAACACCCACTCCCGTGCATGTACCTACTTCACCTACGGCAGTGGCCCAGCAATCTTCTCCGCAGCTTGAGGTGAGCAACTTGGCATTGGGCTACTCCCGCAAGCCCGCCAGTCATCTCCAACCACAAGCCTCTAGGGCTCAATGGACTGCTGACTCGGCGTCTAGACACCCAAATCATTTTGTTCAGAGTGGCGAGCCTAGCACGAAGGCCCTTGGCCTGAGTATCCAGGTGGACTACAATAAGGTGCATCCGGCATCTCCTATCGGTCACAAGTTGGTCTCCCAAGAGTTCTCGGTCGCTTGCAATGCCGTAGCCGGCCTTGTTGTGGTCGGACCGAGTCCAGAGCCACCCAGAGCTCTCCCTCAATGACGCCTGATCCACAAACATTGAAGGAAGCCCTCTCAGCTCAGTATGCATACTTGTGGCGTGCAGCTGTGACGATGAGCTGAGAGCCATCCGTGAGCACGGGGTAAGTGTGCACACCAAATGACCGAAATCGCGGTCCGGAACAACGGTTCCGGTTCTCGAACAGGAAACCGCGGTTCTTTTCTGAGGTGCAGGAACCGAGATGGAACCGCGGTCCCATCCATCGAAGCCGCGGTGGGGGGGGGTGGGGGGGGGGGAATGGCGAGGGATCCGGGTTGAGCCTCCGAGTTAACAAACCTCACACGACCGCCGCCCTGGCATTTGGCCGACCTACCTGTCGCCCAAATGCGTGCACCGTACCCTGTGCGTGCATCATGCACACACAATGCATGCATTATGCATGCACAGAGAGCATGTTTAGATGCACTGGTAGTGCCAGCGCATCCGTCCACTGCCCTGGGCTATAGTAGCCGTCCATGGCGGTCCAATCCCTGGCATGGCGCTACCAGGGCATCACCTCGGATGCCCTCCGAGGTAATGCGCTGGCATCTCAATATTGCGTCAAATTGCCATCCAACAGACGGATGGCAATCCGACAGACCAAAATTGTGATCAAATGCCTGCCATGTTGGCAAGCAAGTGACGTGCCCTGCCCACCATTGATACGACAGCCTCATCATCCGCAACGATCAGGCTCCCAAATCAACGGCAACAATTCATCGTTGTTAATCTTGCGTAAAGTAACGTTGCTGGTCAGGAGGAGTCCAAGTAGCCAGAGAGCTGCACCGGACGTCCTTCTTCCGCCGTCGGACCTAGACTGGCACTGCCAGTCCGGGTTCGGGTCCGCACTGCCGGTCTGGCAGTGCTGCACTGCGGGTCCCAGTCCGCCGAACCCGCAGGCCGGGCTGAGTGTCACACTGGCCTCATTGTGCGATTGAACCTACACGTTGAGCTCTCTGAGCTTGACACTTAGCGGGATTCCCTCGCAGGGATCAGACTGTGTCGAAAAGTACAGAGGCGAGTGCCTCTGAGAGAGGCTTCACCTCTCGCTCAAAATCAAAATGTCTTTCCAACGTTCTCCGTCCGCCGCTGCCGGCACCCCACAAACAACCGACTCCTCCCCTGCAACCCCTGCCATTGAAGGAGGAAACGGAACCACTAAGCCTACCGATGTGGAGGATGCCCGAGCATCCTCCACATAGGCGGCCGAGTGTTGTGTGGCAGGTTTTTGAGTATGTTGTCATCAACGGGGAGCCATGAGCGGCATGCACTCTGTGCCCACGGAAGAAAAACAGTTTGAAAGGGACCTACGCCATGAACCAGAGTGCTACCAGCGGCATGTGGAAGCACTTGAGGACGACGCACAATGACAGATGGAAGGACTTGAAGACAAAAGAAGCGACACAGAAGCTGACGACCGCATCCGCTGCCGCCATGACAACGGCGAACATCATGGATGGCTCCAACTCCGTCCTGGCCCGCTCTTGTGCCGGCATCGGTATTGTTTTCAACAGAAAGTATTTCCTCAGTTGTGTGTGGAAGCATGTCGTTGACAAAAATGTGTCTTTCCTGTCCATGGAGTCCAGGTGACTGAAGCGTGCTTTCTTGCACAGCAACCCACTTGCTGCTTTCCCCGGCCGGATGACGCTTGCACGCCTCGTCAGGCTTGGTGCTGCCGCATTTTGCAAGCGTCTCATGACCATGCTTGCGGCTTTACAGAGCAGTGTCTCATTCAAAACTGATGGATGGCAGTCGAATGCGAACATGAAGTTTTTGGGAGTGACCGCGCATTGGATCTCAAACTGGGAGATGGAGAGCATCGCCATTGCTTTTCCATCTCAGAGCAATAGCGCCACTGCTGAGAACGTGTTCAAGCTCTTTTCTGAGGCTTTGTGGGAGTGGGGGTTGTGGGACAAGATGTATGCCCTCACTGTCGACAATGACTCTGTCAATGATTTGATGGTGGAAAACTTCCTTGTGCTAAAGAACGAGAAGTTTGACAAGGCAGGCCACATTCGGTGCGTGGGCCATTCAATGTGTAATTTTCATATGCTTTCACATGTTTTTGTGTCCATGCAGGTGGAGAAGCACGTTCGGAAGATGACTATCCAACACGTTGTGGCAACAGCAGTGGACCCCTGGTTCCGCTTTTGCTTCTTCAAGAGGATTCACAAACTTATGGGCATTCGTAGTTCAGTGGAGTTGGAGGTTAAAATTGTGGAGGAGTTGAAGCCGTACAACCTGCTGGAGCATCGTCGTGCGGAAGAGGCATCTGTGACAGCACGAGCTGAAGCAGCTCTGGTAGCGGCTGCGACTGCTGGAATGACCATCGAAGATGAAGGTGGCAGTGCAGCGCCTAAAAGTGCCGTGAGTGCACATGCCGCCTCTGCTACAACCACGTTGAACCTGTCGGAGCCGGCAGATACCACAAAGAAGGGCAGGCAGACACGCTCGAAGAAGTCAATGGTTGAGGCAGCACTCGAAGATGCCATGGAGGAGCTTCTGGAAGAGCCGGAGCCGACCCCATCTCACAGGCAGCCAGACTCCCTCGAGCTCGAGGTTGAAGACTGGAAGAAGGAAAACCGTCTGGGCCGTCGAGAAGATATCCTCCACTACCTTTGCGACTATGCTGTCATATTACCGATGTTTGCACTCATCGCCGTAGACCTGCTTGCTGTTCCTGCAACCAGCACTTCGAGTGAACGCATGTCCAGTCTTGGTAGACGTGTCGTCACAGAAATCTGTCACTCCCTTGCAGACATGACTGTCCAGGATGTACTAACCATGAAGACCTGGATCAATCATCTCATGCTTGTTGACTTTCCAGCTTCTCCCAATGGCACAGTTGGTCCAGAATTGCAAGAAGTCGAGAACGCGGAGAAGGCGAAGCGACGGGCAACTCGGCGTCGTGCGGTGCGCAACCTGACTACACCGGCATTGGCAGCAATAGAAGGCAGTAGCAACGATGAGGAGGATGAGGAGGAGGGAGATGGTGGTGGGGATGACCTCAACGAAGACTCAGATGACGACGACGACGACGACAGCAAGGGCGACGCTGCAACTGACGCCTTGCAGAACTTCAGTCTCAACGACGACAATGATGTCATAGAGATGTCGTAGGAGTAGGTCTCCTTAGGTGTAGAACAGTGTACCAATTTCATGTGACACTTTCGCATTGAAGATCTTTGTTTGCATGTCTTTATGGTAGATGGATAGTTGGGTAAAGGGGGGGGAGGGGCCGGTCGCCATGGCCCCGCCCCTGTGAACAATTTGAAATGGTTCATCTCAATACACTGCTGCGTTTGTAGTATGATTACATAAAGTACGTTTCAAGCATATCATTCTCTTTCCACTATGTTGTCAAAACCTTACTTGTGTTTCTTGTACAGTGATGGTGCTTGAATGAGTGAAGTCCAACATCACACAGAAGCAACATTGATGAACA
>SZWC01015390.1:26456-54851 GCA_023375785.1 Penium margaritaceum | reverse complement strand
AGTGAACCATGGAGAAAGGCGTTGCTCACATCCATCTGATGCGGCTCCCACCCATGCTGGACGACCAGGCTGAAGAGAGCCCGGTTAGTGGAGAACCGGCCAATTGGGGCAAAGATCTGGTCATAGTCAACCCCAGGGACCTGGGCAAACCCCTTTGCAGTGAGGCGGGCCTTGTACTTGTCCAAGGACCCGTCGGGTTTCCACTTGCGCCGAAAGACCCACTTGGCGCCGATGGCCTTCCGACCTGGAGGAAGGTCAACGAGGTCGTACACGTGGTGCTGTCGGATAGCAGCTAGCTCATCGGCGCAGGCAGCGTCCCAGTGTGCGGCCTCAGGAGAGGCTCGTGCCTCGCGCAAGGTGGCTGGGTCCTCCGGGCCTGTTGTGGAGCAGACTGAGAGTTCGTGTGTCTCTCGCGTCCCAGGTGGGATGCGCGCCAGGGCAGCCACGACAGCGTGCCGATGCTCGTGATGGAGCATGGCGTAGCCCAATGCGGAGCCCGAGTGCAGATCTGCGATGATGGCCGATGTGGTCAGGCCCAGGGCCTTGGTGCCAGGATCCCCACTCACGACCATGGGAGTGGAGGAGGCATGGCGAGCCACAGGGGGTCGAGACGCTACCGACGCGGTGGGACGGTCTGCACGCTCACCGACGGCCTGGGTCGGAGGCTGCCGCCGGGGCCACGTGTGTAGCGTGGCAAGGCGTGCAATGGCGTTGAGTCTGATGGGCCAGTGGAGGCGACTGGGGCTGTTGGCCTGGAGAGATCAGCGGGCACGACGGGGGCAGCTGGCCCGGAGGGACCAGCGAACGCGACTGGGGAAGCAGGCCCGGAGGGACCAGCGGACGCGACTGGGGCAGCTGGCCTGGAGGGACCAGCGGACGCGACTGGGGACGCTGGCCCGGAGGGACCAGCGGACGCGACTGGGGACGCTGGCCCGGAGGGACCAGCGGACGCGACTGGGGCAGCTAGCCCGGGGGGACCAGCGGACTTGACTGGGGCAGCTGGCCCCGAGGGACCAGCGGACGCGACTGGGGCAGCTGGCCCAGAGGGACCAGCGGACGCGACTGGGGCAGCTGGCCCGGAGGGACCGGCGGACGCGACTGGGGCAGCCGGCCCGGAGGGACCAACGGACGCGACTAGGGCAGCTGGCCCGGAGGGACCGGCGGACGTGACTGGGGCAGCCGGCCCGGAGGGACCAACGGACGCGACTGGGGCAGCCGGCTCAGAGGGACCGAAGAATGTGTCACTCGGACGCGGTAGGACGGAGGACGGACTCACCACTCGCCCACGCGACGGGATAGACACAGACGAGCCGGAGTGAATGAGATCGCGAGGAAACAGGTCCTCGAAGAAGAGGGCATCCCGGGACGCGACGATGCAGTGCCGGGAGGGGTCCCAGAAGCGCCAGGCCTTGGACTGACGAGAGACACCGAGGAAGGTGCAGGGATGGCCGCGAGGGGCGAGCTTGCCGCCCTGCTGTGGGGCGGGCAGCCAGACAATGGCGACACAACCCCAGACGCGAGCGGGGCGGAGGTCAGCGCGCTGACCGCACCAATGATGGTACGGCGTGGACTGACGGGGAAGGGGACCGTGGGGAATCCGGTTCCAGACCCAGGTCATGTAGGCCATGGCTTCAAAGTAGAAGCCCTCGGAGAGACCGGACTTGACACGCATGGTGCGGACGGCGTCGGCCATGGTCCGGTTCCACCGCTCGGAGACACCGTTCTGGGCGGGTGTGTAGGGCGCCGAAGTCTCGTGGTGGATCCCGCGGGAGGCGAGGAAAGTCGTGGCCTCACCCATGTACTCGCCACCGCGATCGGAGCGAAAGCGGCGAAGGGAGCGGCCACATGCGCGCTCTGCGAGGACAAGCCAGTCCTGGATGGCCCGGGCGACATCGCTCTTCTGCCTAAGACAGAAGACTCAGCGATAGCGAGAGTAGTCGTCCGTGAGGGTGAGGACATATCGGCCATGCTCGCCGACCGACTCGGTGGGGAGAGGGCCGATGACATCCGAGTGGACAAGGTCGAGAGGGGCGGATGCACGGGAGGCAGACAAGGGGTACGTGGACCGGTGCATCTTCCCCTAAGCGTAGTGAATGCACTCTGTGGGGCACGGGAGAGGGAAAGTCTCCGGGTCAAGGCCCAAGGCAGGCTGGGTGCGAAGCATGCTGTCCACAGCGGCAGAGTGGACGTGGCAGAGGCGGCGGTGCAAGAGGCGGGTGTGCTGAGGAGAAAGCGTGCTGGTGACGAGCACATGGCCTGTGGCGGCCGACAAGGAGGAGACGGGAGAAGAAGAGGAGAGACGAGGAACATGCCACAGGTTGCCACGGGCGGTGGCGTGCAGGACGACAAGACCAGACGGACGCAACGACACAGTGCCAACACCACGCGAGTGCACAACATCCATGCACATGCGGTCAAGGGCAGTCACAGAGAGGAGGCTGAGCTCGAGACCAGGGACGAAGAGGACATCGGTCAGAAAGACGTCACCGACAGGACCACGAAAACGAATGACGCTAACACCACGGACAGGTAACACCTGTCCGGAGCCCGTCCGGACACCGGAGACATCGCCGATGGGACCGAGCATACTGAAGGCCTCACGAGAGGCCGTCATGTGATGCGTGGCCCCGGAGTCGATGATCCAGGTCTCAGCAGGGTCCTGGACCGGGGTCGCTAGATTGCTAACGGTCACATGGCAACAGGCGAGGGACGCAGACGCGGTGGACGGAGGCGCGAAACGGGACTGCCAATCGCTAAGCCAAGCAACATCATCAAGGAGAGGGGCGGAGGAGACCACGGGCGACGACGAGACAGACGAGGAAACGGGACACGACCGTAGCTCAGTCTCAGTCATACAGGGCTGGGCAGGAGAGCAGGAGGTGATGCAACTTGCACTTCCCTGGGGAGGAGGACGAGGCAGGCCGAGCTGAAGAGCGATGAACTGCTCCAGTTGACGCTCACGGGAGGAGGGCCCGGGAGTGTAGACGGAGTGCGGAGTGACGGCGCCGGAGCCCGGGTAGTAGGAGGGCTGCGCCAGTGAAGGGAGCGGGGGCGCCGACAGCTGCGGGTAGTACTGCTGTGGCGCAGGTGTCTGCGGGACAGGCGGAGCTGCCGGAGTGGCAGAGCCGCTGGACGAGGTCAAAGTGGTCGGGCCAGCCGCGGCGACGGCGGCAGAGGCGAGGCGGTGCTCCCGCTGGCGCCGCATGGTAGCGATGACGCGCGCCTCGTCCGTCGGGAGAGGGCACGTGTACCACCCCTGCCCGGGCTGACCATAGTTGTGGCAGACCGCGCCACCACCGCTGGACCCGGTCGATGACTGCTGCTGCTGCTGCAGCGGCTGACCCTTGCCTTTCTTGTTCCGGTTCTTCTTCTTCTTCCCCGACGACGATGAGGCTGCCACGGCGGGGGAGGCGACGGCCACGGAGGCAACCGCAGGGGAGGCGAGAGAAGGGGAGGCAAGCGCCTCCGTACGATGGAGCTGGGTCTCCTGGTGAGCTTCCTCAATGCGGAGGAAGAGCTCGTATGCCCAGGGCATGAGGGTGTCCTGGGTCGCCATGGTGGAGAGGACGTCCTGGGGGTAGTGTACGAAGACATCTGCATAGTCGCTAGTGGCGCCGCGCTTGATGGTGAGGAGCGCGGACAGAGGGGGCGGAGCAGATGTGCCGAGACGACGGACGATGTCCTCTGCCCGCTGCCAGTAGGCAGTGACCGTCTCGGTCTCCCCCATGTGCAGGGAGTTGAACCCCCGGAGCAGACGGCTGATCTGAGGACGTGCCAGACGGCTGCAGGGTCTGGGATGTCGCCAGCCGTGACGTCGCCAAGGAAAGGCTCTAAGGGCAGGCGGGAAGCTGGAGGGGCGACTGGGACAAGGGCACGGACGGCGCGACCAGGGTCATACAACTGGTCGGCCTGGGTGGAGTCGTAAGGGAGGGTGTAGTATGCCCACAGGCCCTCACCCTGCGCCCAGATCCGGAAGCTGAGCTCCCAGCTCCGGAACTGCTCGCAGGCCTGAAACGGCGGCGGCGGCGTCTCAAAGTCTTTCTGCCTGCGGTCGGCACCCGGAGTGGGGCCAAGGACGGAAGTGACTGTCTGCCACTGGTGCTGAGTCTGCTGCTGTGCCAGGTAGTACATGGCAGCAGGCACAGCTGGGCTAGCGTGCCCTGGAGGGACGAACGACGGTAGACCACTGGTGGCAGTCCGGGTGGCTACGGGCTGGAGCGCTGCAAGCTGCTACGCCAAGGTGACGAGCTGTTGCTGAAGAGCAGCGAGGGGGTCAGGATTGCCGCCGAGGACACCAGTGGGCTGCAGCTGCTGTGGCTGCTGCTGCTGCTGCCGTAGCGGCGGCGGCGGCTACTGCTGCTGCTGCTGCTGCTGCAGACGCTGCAAGAAAGGAGGGGTAGGGGTCCCCCCAACAGAGGAGGACCCCTCCCCACTTGGGCTACCTTCCATGGTGTGGTGTCCCTTGTTTTGTTTTTTTTTGTTTTGTTTTGTCTTTGCTGATAACAGCAGGGGTGCTGGGAGTTCTACGCACCCCTTGGGTTTTCTCCCTTCCCTTTCTCCGTCCCCCCTTTTCTTTTTGTTGATGATGTCAGCAGTGACGTCAGCAGTGACGTGAGCAGTGGGATGCTGACATCAGCAGTGGGGGTCATTGGGGCCGCCCATGTTGCTACTGATGGTGCTGCTGCAGACGCTACAGCAGCAGCTGTTACCGCTACTGCTGCGGCTGCAGTTGTAGCTGCAGCGGCGGCTGTTGCAAGCTGCTGCGGCTGCTGAGGCTGCTACGGTTTGCTGCTGCTATTGCACACTGCTACAGCTGTTGCGGGCTGCAGCTGCTGCTCGCTGTTGTTGCGGGCTGCAGCAGCAGGTTGCTGTTGCGGGCTGCGGGATGGGTTTTTTTTTTCTCCCTTTTTTTTCTTTCTGTCACAGCGGGCAGCAGCCCGCTGTCTGCTGCAAGCAACGGGCTGCTGCTCGCAGGCAGCAGCGAGCTGCTGCTCGCTGCTCGCTTACGGCGAGTTGCGAGCAGTAGCAACCGCAGCTGGCTGCTATTGGCAGCAGCTCGCTGCTGCGACTTGCTGCTGTGGCTGCGGGCTGCGGCTGCTGGCTGCGGCTACTGCAGCACGCTACTACTACAGCACGTTGCTGCTGCAGCTGCTGGCTGCGGCTGTTGGCTGCGGCTGCTGCTGCCCGCTGCTGCAGCTGCCGCGTGCTGCGGCTGCTGCCAGCTGCTGCTGCGGACTGCTACTGCGGGCTGCTGCTGCGCGCTGCGGCTGCTGCTGGTGCTGCGAGCTGTTGCTGCAAGCTGCTGCTGCTGCTGGCTACTGCGAGTTGCTGCTTCAGCCTACTGCTGCTGCTGCACACAGCTACTGTCGGCTACTGTAACCACTGCTCGCTGCCTTTGCCTGCGGCTGCCGCTGCTGCTGCTGCAAGCTGGTGCCAGTCACTGCACCTGGGTGACGTTGCCGCGTGCGCCGTCGCCCACGGGTGTCGGACGCCGCCTGCCGCTCACCTCCTTGCGTCACGCGTGGGGGTCAGTGTTGCCGAAAAAATTTCGGCAGCATTTCCCCTGGCCCAGTGGCCATGGGAAAAAATCTGACGCCGCCACCAGGAGGGTCAATGCTGCCAGGAAAAATCCGGCAGCATTTCCCCTGCACTGGCGCGTATGGGGGTCCGCCGGCGTTGCCTGGCACCTGTTCGTCAGTCTTCTGCTGCTGCTGCTATGCTCTGGCTCTGATACCAAAAAGGAAATGCCTAGGCATCAGGTTGGGGCCGCAGCGTTGTTGATGCAGCGTGCGGGCTTCCATGCTCGTTGCTTAAGTCAGCTGCCCCCTCAGTCTGCTGCTCTAGAGTCTAAGTCTGGAAGCTCTGGGTTTGTTACTCAGAAATGCGCGCGCCAGTGTTAGCGTCAGAAAGCAGCTGAAAACTGTAAGTGACTGATTAGGAATGAAAAATGAACAACAATGGGAGACCCCTCCAAGTTCTAGCCCCCCCCCCCAGCTCTGTAGAGCTTGTTACTCAGTTCATCAGCCAATCAGAAAATAGCTCAATTCAGGCTGGCAGGTTTTCTCGGTGAGGCCTGCCAGGCAGCCGATAGCCCAAAACCCGGGCGTCGTCCGTTTTGCCTGAAAACTGGACCATACCATAATACCGACGCTGCGAACGCAGCCGTGCGGTCAGAATCTGCTTGAAAAATAGTAGCAAGGAGTTATGGCAGCCTAAACCCAGATAGTGCCCACAATGGTTTATGCTGCCAAACAGGGCCATGCAACATGCAACTGGGACCCTAGGCAGTGCATGACGATGCAGACGCGATGGGACGCGCTTGACGCATGCAAGCAGCAACTGCGGTTTCAATGACCGCCGGCAGCACGACCGCCAAGGAGGCCTGCCGATGGAGCTGAGCGCGTCGCCGGAGAGAGGAGGCTCCAGCGAACTGCGAGAAAACCTCAGCGTGCGTCGGCTCCACTGGACGACACTCCATCAGCGTTGAGTCTCGCCGTCAGTCATCTGCACGCCGATGTACACAAGCCGGGAGGACACAACAGAGCACAATGAGAGATGCGAAAAAACCAACAGCGGGCAGCTCACCAAGTCTAATGACGGGGGCAAAACAGTGGCGGTAGTGCAGCTGCTGCTTAAGCTGCTCTGACAGCCACAGTAGAGGATGCAGAGACGATGAGACAGGAAACAATAGAGAGAGTTGCACCTGTGAAGGTGGACATGGCAGCTACTGCCGTGACTAGGATGCGGATGTGATGGCCAAGCGATGAGGATGCACCTACAGGGGGTACCTGAGTGGTGAAGATCTTGATGGATACCACAACACTGGAGAGAGCGACAGCAGTTGAGGCTGCTGCCGCTGCGAGAGAATCAACTCCTGCTGTAACGTGCGTGGATATGTTGACTGCTGCGGCTGCAAGATGACCCTGATCGACAGCAGCGGTGGTATAGGTCTCAAGTGTCCTACCAGCAGTAGTGTTGGCAGGTTCCACACAGCACGTGCTGTGGCAGCATACGTGAAAGAGACAGTAGCGCTAGAGAAAATGACGGTCTCAAGAGCAGTGAGGATGTCAGAGGGTCCAGAAGATGCAATAGTAGCCTGAGACATTGTAGGAGATGCAACATGACGTGTGATTGCCTCCGTTGGCTCTGTTGGGGCAACTGGTGCTGCTGGTACCGTCCCAGCAGGTGCAGTATGTTGACTCTGCCGACGCGTCCTAAGAACAATGGGAGATCTTGCAAGGGAAGAAGGATGATGTTGTTCGCGTGGCGGCCCTGTTGCTGGTGCGTTCTGCTCGGTTGGTTAGTCGTCCGAGGCTGACTGGCAGTAGGCTGCGTCTCAGTGGCGTTAGCGCATACCTCGACGCCCGGTGGGTTATAGTCCTCCTCAGGATGGTATCCTGGGTTGTCAAAGCGACGGTCACACAACCACGCCTCGATCCCCGCCCGATCTGCTTCCTCCTCACCTTGTACAATTTGCTCGTAATGGCATTCCCGCTTACTATGGCCCCTTGGAGAGGTGGGGGCTGGTGTTCTCTTTGGAGGTGAAATCAGGGTGGCAAAACAGACTGCAGACACGGTCACTGCTGTTGCTGCTGAGTAAGATGAAGCTGTGTAGTTGGAGGCTGCTGTGTTGTGAGACCGTTGCGGCAATACATCGCAACAGGAGAGGTGCAAGCGGCGGAGAACTGCTGGGCGCGAACTGCGGAGCTCCGTGGCAAGGGAGGCGAGGGCAACGACGATTTTCTTGACTGCGTTCTGTTGTGCTACACGGAGAGATGAGCACGGGCAGCCGAGAGACACACAAATGCGTGTGGCGGTGCTGCGTGGTAGGTGAGAACTGCGGGGCTGCAGGGATGCTGAGATGCCGGTGAGTGAGTGAGCCGGAGCCAGAAGGCCTCGGTTCCGTAGTGTTGCAATGCCCCAATGCTCAAGGGCTACGGAGATATGGAGCTGCCGAGCTGCAAAGCGACGGGGCTGCGGTCCCGAATCAAGGACTGCGGATCTACGAGACTGCGAAGTAGCTATGGGTCGAGGCTACAGTGCCAAGGGGCCGTGGTGATGCAAGGCTCCGGTGTTGCGGAGCTGCGAGGCTACGGAGATGCAGAGTGCAGATCAGCGGAACTATGGGACTGCAGAATTGCGGAGCTATAGTGTGTCGAAACTAGAGTGCCTCGACGCCGTGATGATGCAGTGCTTCGGTGATGCGGAGCTGCAAAGTTGCGGTGTAGTCAAAGAAAAGAGTCACGGGAGTGAAAGTTCCCCCGTGGATTTCACTTGCCACGCACCACACGAGATCACAGATCGATGAAACAGACGGGGGTTGTCCCTCTTGCTTTGATACCATCAGTTAGTGGCGAGACGCTGATATGCATTTGCTACCATGCAAGCAAGGCACACTCAACATCCATGGCGGCAGATGGAGTGAGGAGTTGAAAAAAAAAACCTTATGAAAGCAGCGAGAGTCAAGCGCCAGCAAGCTCTTAGCACTCTGTTGACCGAGCCACCCACTTGAGCAACTCGAAGTACGGCCCGACCTCCACCCCAGGGTCGAACCGAACTGGTCGGCCAAAAGCCGCTGTGGTCACTCACACCTTGGAGCGACCAAGAGTGTGGCCCCGCATGATCATCAACCCGGAGCAAGAGCTACACAAGTAGCACAGCATGCAAGGCAGGTAAAAGCAAGAGCCCACATTGACCACGCGCGCATGTGATGCGTGCATCTCTCATGTAATCTCTCTCATGTTTCAGCCATGCAATGGCTAATCACCAAATGCAGAGAGTAGCAAGAACTCTCTCTGGTAGAACTGAGCACGGACGAGCCCACACCAATCTTGCACCTGACAAAGGCGCCAATGATGCGTGGCCCACAGCTTCACATCCGCTCAGTCACCTGCAGTAAAAGTGTGTGTAGATGGATGGAGTCAAGAGGTCACTTGTGTATTTGACAGACACAACCAACACTTATGAGGACATTGTGGTTAGTTTTTATCAAGCGCAATGCTCCAGTCGAGGTAACGCTGGTCGAGACCCGCTCATATGGTGACTTGTATTGGTGTGACGTGGAGACCCATTGCCTCCATGTGTTATGTATGCTCTATGCATGCGAGCAAGTGTGGTCGAGACCCGGACCCCGGAGACATGTTCCAGGGTCATGAGGAGACCTTGTTGATTTGTACCTCTTGTGTGATGTTTGGCACATGTGTGTGTAATTTATGTCTTGCACGGTCGAGACCAGGGCACTTGGTGAGTTACACCACTGTCATGAGGACCCTTGTATTTTGGTTGGTGTTTATGGCAATCAGTGTGTGTAGCTCCTCACTCGTTGTTGTAGCGATTGCTTTGTCAACGTGGGGGAGTATTTGTTTGTTTGGCTTCCACCCATCACGAGCGACGACCGTGGTGATTACCCGTATACACCGTACTAGTGGTATGGAGCAGCATCACTGGAGCGCACGACGACATTATCCTTGATGCGGACGTAGTTGACACCGGAGCACCGATGAGTGGTGGCTCCATGCACCAACCGTTGCTAGACAAGTACCACAACATCCTGGGTGCTTGTCGGGGTCCTTTGCGGTTTTTCTGTAGACGCTAGAGTTTTCTTGGTGGACTGGCTCTCGAGACTGGTTTGCATGTTTTGCATTGTCTGTCCACCGATATCAAACTTGTGTGTGTGACCAGTCTTCGCGCCCGGCTCGAGATTCTGCATCTCTAGGTTCATGTGGTCATGCGCTTGGATACCTGTGCCCAGGTTTATGGCCAAGATAATGGTTTTGGGCCGGTTTTAGGACAAATAGATGCTGCTCGTGAGTCGCGGCATGAACTTATGTTGTGTTCTTGTCAGTTGTCAGCTCACTCCATAATTGTATTCAATTTGAGCTTCCTGACACTCTGTACATGTCCCTACCAAGACCCTTGCAGTTTTGTGCATGACTTGTGACTATCATCACACAGTAACTAATTGTTGACGCTTAGTTAAGTGGCAAGCATTTAGGAAGGTTCTAGAAAATATCTGAGACGGGCCTCAACACTTTTGTTCAAGGTGTTGGCAGTGGATGGGGAAAGCCCAGGTCCTAGTGCATGCCTGATGTTCACTAGGCCTATCTACCTTGCTGAGGTGCGCATGCGGACTGTCATCCCTAAGAGAAGGGGTAGTTGTAGTTGGTGAGTCTAAATCCATCTGAGGGATGGCATCACCTCCCAAGACCGACTTTTTTGTTTGTAAAACATGCAACTCCCTTCTCTATTTGGTATGGAGCTTGGGATTGCATTGAGTTGAAGGATGCTTGTGGGGATGAGAATCATTCATGAGGGGGGCAAGGCTTAAGTGGCAAGGTGCTCAAGGTGTGCAAGTTGTCCGCATTTTGGGCGGTGAAGCCACTTCAAGAGCTACCAAATGACGAGGTTAAGCCTTGGACCCATGTCCACTAATGTGTTAAGCATCCTTTGCCCAAAGCGGAGGATGCATACACTGATAGAAATGACGTGATCTATGGACCTGCACATGCTGAACAGAAAACTCAGCGCAACGCAAACATACTTGTGTTATGGGCAGGAGCAAAGGCTATACATGCATCCTGAGCTTGAATTCCTAGGCAACAAGTTGGGGCGCGTTGTTGATGCGTGTGTGGGCTTCCACGCTCGTTGCTTAGTGTGTTGCCCCCTCAGTTTGTCGCTCTACAGTCCAAGTCTTAGTGCTCTGGGTTTGTTACTCAGAACTGCATGCGCTAGTGTTGGTGCCAGAAAACCAGCTGAAAACTAGAAGTAACTGATTAGGAATGAAGAATTAGACACGGTGGGAAACCCCTCCAAGAACTAGCCTCCCCCAGCTCCGTAGAGCTTGTTGCTCAGTTCATCAGCCAATCAGAAAACAGCTCTGTTTTCAGGCTGGCAGGTTTTCTCGGTGAGCCCTGCCAGGCGACCGACAGCCCAAAACCCGGGCGTCATCCGTTTTGCCCAAAAACTGGACCAAACCATAATACCAACGCTGCAAATGCAATCGTGCGGTAAGAATCAGCTAGAAAAATAGCAATGAGAGATTATGACTGCCCAAATCCAGGCAGCACCTATACTAGTCCCTGGTGAGAACAGTGCCACGCTAGCATGAGATTTGGATCCTAAGTAAAGCATGATGCTGCAAACGCAATGGTAAAGTCAGTTCCAGCACTGGACGCATGCACACAGCATTCGTAGTGGCCGTGACCGCCGATGGCCCGATCGCCAAGGAGGCCTGCCGATGGAGCTGAGCACGTCGCCAAAGGGAGGAGGCTCCAACGAACTGGGTGTAGTCCTCAGCGTGCGTCTGCTCCACCAGACGACACTCAATTAGCGTCGAGTCTTGCCGTCAGTCATCAGTACGCCAATGTACACAAACCGGGAGGACACAACAGAGCAGAATGAGAGATGTGAGAAAAAACCAACAATCCCCCAGGACTCACGGGCGTTGTGCACATGGGCGGGCAGCGACACACTCAACAGAAAGATTCCCCCTGGGCAAGGAGAGGTGCAGGCAGGAACAAAGAGTGCAACTCACAGACGCACACCGACCAAGCTCACAACCTTCTTGAACGAGTCGCGCTTTAGTGCCTTGGTCAAGAAGGTAACAAGTTGTCGTGCTGTCTCAACCCACACAATGCTGATGCTGCCGTTGTGCAACGAGTGCACATAGTGATATTCAAGATTGATGTGCTTTGTACGTGTGTGATGCACACTGTCATTGTTGGCAATGGCCATGGCACTGTCATTGTCACAATGCAAAGTGATGGATGTGACAGACTAACACAATTCAGACAATAGACGACGCAACCACATGCTCTCACATGCGCCTGAGCCAAGGGCCACGTACTCAACCTCAGTAGTGCTACGTGCAATGCACCCGTGCTTGCCACTACGCTAGGACACAGCCGTGCTGACAACCAGAAAGATCCAGCCTATGCCGCTCTTGCCGTCCGGACTGCCGGCACAGTCACTCTCGGTGTAGCCCACTGGGACCACAGACGGCTTTTGGAGGAACATGAGGCCTTGCCATGGAGTCAAGACAAGATAGCGCAGCACTCGGATCGCATCCTCAAAGTGGAGGTGACGTGGCACCAGAGAGAACTGAGCTAGGAGGTTGATGAAAAACACAATATCTGGACGTGTCTTCTTCGCTAGGAGCATCAGTGACCCCATGACTCGCAGATACGTGGTCACGTCAACGGGCTCCCCCTCAACGGCTGGGTCACAGGTCTTCATCCTCACTTGGCCACCCGGTGACATGGGTGAGGACGCACTCGGCACAAGGGGTAGGTCCTCGGCGAAGCGAGTGGATAGATTCTGTACATAGGCAGCCTGGTGGACGTGCAGGATGCCCTCGGAGCCATCATGCTTGAGCTCCATGCATAGAAAAACTCGGGCAGAACTGAGATCCTTCATCTGGTAGGCGGTGTGCAGCAGGTCCTTGACACACAGGATGGAAGCCATGTCTCTCGACACAATGAGGAGATTGTCGGCGTAGACCCGAACGGCGGCGAAGGTCTCACCTCGCGGGCTGATGAACAGTATGTGGTTAGGAGCACTATGCAGGAGGCTACCGCGGAGGAGCGTGCGACTAATCTCTTGGTTGCAGCACTGAGGCGACTGCTTCAGGCCATAGAGGGCCTTCCGTAGCTGCCAGACCTTCCCAGTGCCATCATCGAAGCCTGGAGGCTACACCATGTAGAGCTCCTCTCCTTATAGCGAGCCATGAAAGAAAGTGTTGCTTACGTCCATCCAATGCAGCTCCCACCTGTGCTGGGAAACCAGGCTGAAGAGCGCTCCGCTCGTGGAGAATCGGCCGACTGGGGCAAAGTTCTGATCGTAATCAACCCAAGGGACTTGAGCAAACCCGTTGGCTGTGAGGCGGGCCTTATACTTGTCCAAGGACCCGTCCGGCTTCCATTTGCGTCGGAAGACCCATTTGGCACCGATGACCTTCTGACCTAGAGGAAGATCAAGAGGGTCGTACACGTGGTGCTGCCGGATTGCAGCGAGCCCGTGGGCGCAGGCAGCATCCTAGTGTGCAGCCTTGGGGGACGCTCGAGCCTCGCGTAGGCTGGAAGGGTCCTCCGGGCGTGCCGTGGAGCGGACTGCAAGGGTGTGTGCATCTCAAGCCCCAAGCATGATGCGCGTGAGTGTAGCCGTGACGGCATTTCGATGCTTGTGATGGTGCATGTCGTAGCCCAATGCGGAGCCCAGGTGGAGGTCCACAATGATGGCCGAAGTGGTTAGGTCGAGGGTCTTGGTGCCAGGGTCCCCACTCACTATCGTAGGAGTGGAAGAGACACGAGGGGTGATGGGGGTCCGAGGTGCCACATGGCGCGGTGTGGTGGTCTGTGCACTCAATGACGACCTCGGTTGGAGGGTGCCGGTTGGGCCATGCGTGTAGCGCGGTAGAGCAAGAGATGGCACGGAGTGCGAGGTGCTGGTGGAGGCGGATGGAACTGCTGGCCTGGAGGGACCAGAGGACACGGATGGGGCTGCAGATGCGTTGGGGCCAGCGCACGTGACTAGGGCTGCTGGCTCGGAGGGGGCAGCGGGCATGACTGGCGCTGCCGGCTCGGAGAGGTTGGAGGGGTGAGTGGACGCAGACGGGTGTGCCGGCTTGGAGGGACCAGCAGAATTGAACGGGGCTGCCGACACGGAGGGGCCGTCAGACGCGATCGGGGCTGGCGCCCCAGAGAGACCACCAGACTTGGACGGGGCTAATGGCGTGGAGGGGCCAACAGACGCAACTGGGGCTGCCGACCTAGAGGGACCAGGACACTCGAACGGGGCTTCCGGCGCGGAGGGGCCAGCGGATGCGACTAGGGCTGCTGGCCCGAAGGGACCACCAGACTCAGATGGGGTTGCCGTCGCGAAGATGCCGGCGGACACGACTGGGGCTACCGGCTCAAAGGGACTAGCGGACAAGGCTGGGGTGTTGGCCCTTCGGGACCAGGTAATGTGTCGCTCGGAAGCGGCAGGACGGAGGACGGACTCACCACTTCCCCACACGACGGGAGGGACATCGACGACTCGGAATGAACGAGATCTCGGGGAAACAGCTCGTCAAAGAAGAGAGCATCGCAGGACTCGATGATGCAGTGCCAGGAGGGATCCCAGAAGCACTAGGCTTTGGACTGACGGGAGATACCAAGGAAGGTGCAAGGACATCTGTGGGGGACGAGCTTCCCGCCTTGCTGTGCGGCGGGCAGCCACACAATGGCCACGCAATCCCAGACGCGAGCCGGGCAGAGGTCAGCCCGCTGACTGCACTAATACAGGTACGTCGTGGACTGGGGGGGAAGTGGGCCGTGGGGAATTCAGTTCCAGACCCATGTCATGTAGGCCATGGCTTTGAAGTAGAAGCCATCAAGGAGGCCAGAATCGAACCGCATGGCGTGGACGGCATCACCAGTGGTGCAGTTCCATTGCTCGAAGACGCCGTTTTTGGGCTGGTGTGCAAGGCGCCAACGTCTTGTGGTGGATACCGCGGGAGGCGAGAAAAGTCGCGGTCTCTCCCATGTACTCGCCACCCTCATCAGAGCGAAAGCGGCAAAGAGGCCAACCGCACTCACACTCCGCATGGACAAGCCAGTCCCAAATGGCGGGAGCAACATCGTTCATCTGCCGAAGGCAGAAGACCCTGCGGTAGCGAGATTTATCGTCAGTGAGAGTGAGGATGTAGCGTCCATGCTACCCGATGGACTCGGTAGGGAGAGGACCCATGACATCGGAATGGACGAGGTCCAGAGGGGTGGACGCACGAGAGAAAGACTGAGGGTATGATGAACGGTGCATCTTGCCCTGAGCGCAATCAATGCACTCCCTGGGGCACGGCCAGGGGAAGGAGTTCGGGTCAAGGTCCTTGGCCGACTGGGTGCGAAGCATGCTATCGACGACAACAGGGTGGACGTGGTAAATGTAGCGGTGCAAGAGATGTGTGTGCTGCGATGAGAGTGTGCTGGTGACAAACACATGGCCTGTGGTGGCCGGCAAGGAGGGGACGGAGGGAGCGGAGGACAGACAAGGCACGTGCCAAGACCGGACGGACATAACGACATAGTGCCAACGCCACGTGAGTGCAGAACGTCCATGCTCATGCAATCAAGGGAAGTGACGGACAGGAGACTAAGCTCAAGAACTAGGACGAAAAGGACATCAGTCACGAAGACATCACCAGTAGGACCACGGAAACGAATGACGCCGACGCCGCAGACCGGCAATACCTGCCCGGAGCCCGTCCGGACACCGGGCACATCGGCAACAGGACCAAGCATAGTGAAGGCCTCGCGAGAGGCCTCATGTGATGCGTGGCCCCGGATCCAGGTCTTGGCAGGGTTTTGAACCAGAGTTACCTCATCACTAACAGTCACATGGCAACACCTAAGAGACAAGGACACGGTGGACGGTGGCACGAACCAAGATTTCCAATCCTCAAGCCATGCAGCGTTGTCACAAAGAGGGGTAGAAGAGAGCACATGAGACGATGAAATTGATGAGGAGACGGAATACGACCGCAGCTCAGTCTAAGTCATTCACGGCAATGCAGACGGGCAGGAGGTGACGCAACTTGCACTTCCCTGGGGGGGAGGGCGAGGCAGGTCGAGTTGGAGCGCGATGAACTGCTCCAGCTGACGCTCACGGGTGGATGGTCCAGGAGTGTAGACTGAGGACAGAGTGGTAGCGTCGAAGCCCGGATAAGAGAAGGACTACACCAGTGATGGGAACGACGGTGCCGATGGCTGCAAATGATGTTGCTGCGCAGCTTGCAACGGCGGGACCGGTGTGGCTGTCGGAGGAGTGTAGCTGTTGGACGGGGTGGAGGAATCAGGGCCGGTGACAGCTACGGCAGAAAAGGCAAGACGACACTAACGCTAGCGACGCATGGTAGTGATGATGCGTGCCTCGTCCGTCGGTAGCGGGCACGTGTACCACCCGTGTCCTGGCTGGCCACAGTTGTAGCAGACCGAGCCACCACCACTGGACCCGGTCGGCTGCTATTGCCACTACTGCTGGCCCTTGCTCTTCTTGCCCTTGCGCCTCTTCTTCCCTGACGACAAGGAGCTGGTGGATGTAGCTGTTACGGGGGAAAAGACGACTACGGAGGTGATGGCAGGGGAGGCGAGGGTCTCTGTACGCTGGATGCTTGACTCTAGACGAGCTTCCTCAATCATGAGGAAAAACTCGTATGCCCAAGGCATGAGGGTGCCCTAGGCCGCCATGGTGGAGAGGACGTCCTGGGTATAGTGGAAAAAGACATTGGCGTACGCATCGGTAGCATCGCGCTTGATGGTCAGGAGCGTGGCCAAAGGAGGTGGAGCAAGGCTGTCTAGGCGACAGAGGATGTCCTCAGCCCGCTGCCAGTAAGAGGTGAACGTCTCGGTCTCCCCCGTGTGCAAGGAGTTGAACTCCTGCAGCAGACGGCTGGTCTCAACCTCGCTGGATAGGCTATGGGGACGGGTGAGGACGTGCCATGCAGTTGTAGGGTCTGGTGTCCCGCTAGTGGTGAAGTCGCCAAGGAAGGGCTCTATGGCTAGGCGTGATGCCAGAGGAGCGATTGGGATGAGGGCACGTATTGCGCGACCAGCATCATAGAGCTGGTCGGGTTGGGTGGATTTGTATGGAAGAGTATAGTAGGCCCATAGGCCCTCACCCTGTGTCCACATGCGGAAGCTAAACTCCTAGCTCCAGAACTGTTCGCCGGCCTGAAGAGCGGGGGCAGGGTCTTAAAGTCCTTTTACCTGCGGCCAGCACCCTGAATGGGGCCAAGGACTGAGGACACTATCTGCCACCGGCACTGGGTCTACTGCTGCACCAAGTAATGTGTGGCAGCAGACACAGCGGGCCTGGCATGCCCAGGGTGACGGGACACTGATGTGTGTATGTGATGCCAGCGGCAGTAGTGCTACAAGTTGCTCTGTCAGTGCAGCAAGTTGTTGCTGAATGGCAGCCAGTGGATCTGAGGATCCGGGGACGAAGCCCGTGGAATGCTACTGCTGCTTTTGTTGTTGCTGCTGTTGTTACTGCAGCTGTAGCAACTGCTGCAGGAAAGGGGAGGCTGGGGATCCCCCCAACAGAGGAGGATCCCTCCCCAGCCATAGTCAGCCATAGTGTTTAATTGGCTCTCCTTTTTTGTTTTTTTGTATTCATTGTGCTGCTGATGTCTGTAGTGATGTCAGCAGTGATGTCAGCCTAGGATGGTTGACATTAGCAGTTGCTGTTGTGTCATCTACAGAGCTGTTGCTATAGATTATTCTTCTCGTGATGTTAGTAGTGACATCAGTAGAGATGTCAGCTCAGAATTTCTCATTTCAGCAACGGCTGTAGGTGGAGCCGCTACTATGTCAGCTATAGGGTGGCTGCTGCTGTTGTTGTAGCTGCTGCTGCTACTGATGCTGCAACTGCTAATATGCTACGGCATCAATTACTACTGCTACTCTTGCTACAGTTGCTCCTGCTGCTGTTGTAGTAGTTGTTGTAGCAGCGGCTGCTTCTACTGGTGCAATTGCTGATGTTGCTGCTACTACTGCTGCTGCTGCTGCGGTTGGTGCTGTAGTAGTAGCTACTACTACTGTTGCTGAGCTGCCACGTGCTGCTGCAGTTGCTGTGGTTGCTGTAAAGGCTGTGGTGGTAGCTGCAGCTGTAGCCGAGCCACCTGTGGGGTGGAAGATTTTTTCCCCCTTTTTTTTCTCTTGGTTGTCACAGCGAGCTCGCTACTCGTTGTTAGCCACGAGCTACGATCAGCGAGCTTGCTACTTGCTCCTCGCTGCTTGCTGCGGGCTATAAGCAGCGAGTTTGCTACTCGCAGCTTGCAACTCGCTGCTCGTTGCGGGCAGCGGGTTGCGAGCAGCTGCAGCTGCAGCTACAAGTATTCTGAGCTGTACTTGCTGCTGTTGCAAGCTATTGCTAGCCGCTATTGTAGCTGCTGCTGCTGGCTGCTGCTCGCTACTTCAGCCTCCGCAGCCGGCTGCTGCTGTTGCTTGCTACTACTGTGCACTATTGTTGCTACGAGGTGCTGCTGCTATTGGATGCTAGTGCTGCTTGCTGTTGCTGCTGCATGCTGCCGCGAGATGCTCCAGCTCCTAGCTGCTGGTGCTGCACACAGCTGCTGCTAGCTGCTACTGCCATTGCTCGCTGTTGCTACAAGCTGCTGCTGCTATTGTTGCTTGCAGAACACTCACACTTTGTTGACATCATGACGTACATCGTCGGCGTGGTGCGTGATGTCGCTGGCCGCTCACCTCCTCACGTCACGCGTGGGGGTCTGTGCTGTCAAAAAAATCCGGCAGCATTTCCCCTGGCACAGTGGCCGTGGGGAAGATTTTGACGCCGCCACCAGGCTGGTCACTGCTGCCGGAAAGATCCGACAGCATTTCCCCTGCACTTGCGCATATGGAGGTCTGCCGACGTTATCTGGCACTTGTATGCCAGTCTTCTGCTGCTGCTGCTGCGCTCTCGCTCTGATGCCAAGCTTGAATTCCTAGGCAGCAAGTTGGGGCAGCAACATTGTTGATGCAGCGTGTGGGCTTCCACTCTCGTTGCTTAGTCTTCTGCCCCCTCAGTCTCCCGCTCTAGAGTCAAACTCGGAGTGCTCTAGGTTTCTCACAAAGAAAAACGCACGCCAGTGTTTATGCCAAAAAGCAGCTGGAAATTGGAAGTAACTGATAAGGAATGAAGAATGAGACACAATGAGAGACCCCTCCAAAAACTAGCATCCTTCAACTCTGTTGAGCTTGTTACTCAGTTCACCAGCCAATCACAAAACAACTCTATGTTCAGGCTAGTAGGTTTTCTTGGTGAGCCCTACCAGGCGGCCGACAGCCCAAAACGCGGGCTTCATCCGTTTTGCCTGAACACTAGAACACACCATAACACCCACGTTGCGGACGCAGTCGTGCGGTCAGAATGAGCTAGAAAAAGAGCAGTGAGGAGTTATGGCTGCCCTGTTGGTTTTTGCGCATCTCTCATTCAAATCTGTTGTGTCCTCCCAACTTGTGTACATCGGCGTGCAGATGACTGACGGCGAGACTTGACGTTGATGGTGTATCGTCCGGTGGAGCCGACGCACGCTGAGGTCTACTCGCAGTTCGCTTGAGCCTCCTCTCTTCGGCGACGTGCTCAGCTCCATCGGCAGGCCTCCTCGGCGGTCGTGCTACTGGCGGTCACTGTCACCGCAGTTGCTGTCTGCATGCGCCCAGCGCGTCTCATCGCGTCTGCATCGTCATGCTCTGCCTAGGGTCCTTGTTGCATGTTGCATGGCCCTGTTCGGCATCGTGGACCATCGTAGGCACTGCCTGGGTTCGGACAGTCATAACTCCTTGCTACTATTTTTCTAGCTGTTTCTGACCACCCGACTGCGTTTGCACCGTCGCTATTATGGTTTGGTCCAGTTTTCAGGCAAAACTGACGACGCCCGGGTTTTGGGCTGTCGGGCGTCTGGCAGGGCTCACCGAGAAAACCCTGCCTGACAGAAAATAGGTGTAGCACTGTTTTCTGATTGGCTAGTTAGCTGAGTAACAACTTTTACACTAGTGGGGGGGGGGGCTAGAACTTGGAGGGGTCTCCCATTGTTGCTCATTCTTCATTCCTAACTGGTTGCTTTCAGTTTTCAGCTGCTTTCTGGCGCTAACTCTGGCGCGCGCGTTTCTGAGTAACAAACCCAGAGCTTTCAGACTTAGACTCTAGAGCAGCAGACTGAGGGGGCAGTAGACTTAAGCAATGAGCGTGGAAGCCCGCACGCTGCATCAACAACGCTGCTACCCCAACATGCTGCCTAGGTTTTCCAGCTTGGTATCGGAGCCAGAGCGTAGCAGCAGCAGCAGAAGACTGGCGAACAGGTGCCAGACAACGCCAACGGACCCCCATACACGCCAGTGCAGGGGAAATGCTGTCGGATTTTCTCCGGCAGCATTGACCCGCCTGGTGGCGGCGTCAGATTTTTTCCCACGGCCACTGGGCCAGGGGAGATGGTGCCGAAATTTTTCGGCAGCATTGACCCCCACTCGTGATGCGAGGAGGTGAGCGGCAGGCGACGTCGAACATCTGCGGGCGACGACGCAAGCTGCAACGTAAACCAGGTGCAGAGACTGGCACCAGCGGCAGCCGCAGGCAACGGCAGTGAGCAGCCACAACAGCAGCCAGCACCAGCTGTGTGCCGCAGCAGCAGCAGGCAGCAGCAACAGCAGAAGCAGTAGCAGCAACAGCAGCAGCAGCAACAGCTTCAATAGCATCAGTAGCAGCAACAGCAGCGGCGGCCCCCAAAAACCGCCGCTGCTGACGTCAGCATCCCTCTGCTAACGTCATTGCTGACGTCAGTGCTGATGTCATCAACAAAAAAGGGGGGGAAGAGAGCAAAGGGGGAGGACCAAAGGGGTGGGTAGAATCCCCACCGCCCCAAGCCACTGCTGACATCAGCAACATGAAGACAAAAAAAAAGGAAACACAAGGGACATCAAACCATGGCTGGTAGCCCAGGCAAGGAGGGGTCCTCCTCTGCTGGGGGGACCCCTACCCCCCCCTTTCTACAACAACTACAGCAACAGCAACAGCAGCAACCGTCGCCGCAGCCGTCGTAGCAGCAGCTGCAGCAGTAGCAGCAGCAGCAGCAGCTGCCGCCGCGGCCATCGCAGCAGCACTAACAGCAGCAGCAGTAGTGGTAGCAGTAGTAGCAGCAACAGCAGCAGCAGCAGTAGCACCAGCAGCACCACCAGCCCACAGGTGTTGTTGGCGGCAACCCCGATCCCCTCGTCGCTCTTCAGCAACAGCTCGCCACCTTGACGCAGCTGCTGGCAGAGCTGTAGCCAGTAGCCTCCTAGGCGGCCACCACTGCGCCGCCACCATTCGTCCCTCCAGGGCACGCCAACCCCGTTGTGTCTGCTATCACATACTACCTAGCACAGTAGAAGTCTCAGCACCCGCGGCAGATAGTGTCACAGTCCTTGGCCCCACTCTGGGCACCAGCCGTAGGCAGAAGGACTTTGAGACACCGCCGCCACCACTTCAGGCCGGCGAGCAGTTCCGGAGCTGGGAACTCAGCTTCCGGATCTGGGCGCAAGGTGAGGGCCTGTGGACATACTACACCCTCCCTTACGACTCCACCCAGGCCGACCAGCTGTATGACGCTGGTCGCGCCGTCCGTGCCCTCGTCCCAGTCGCCCCTCGAGCTTCCCGCCTGGCCCTAGAGCCTTTCCTCCGCGACTTCACCTCTGGCGACATCCCAGACCCTACAGCCGCATCGCACGTCCTCACCAGGCCCCACCGCCTGTCCAGCGACACTGAGATCAGCCGTCTGCTTCAGGAGTCTAACTTCTCGCACATGGGGGAGACCGAGACAGTCACTGCCTATTCGCAGCGGGCAGAGGACATCCTTCGTCGTCTCGGCAGATCTGCTCCACCTCCTCTGTCCGTACTCCTTACCATCAAGCGTGGCGCCACCAGCGCGCACGCGGACGTCTTCGTGCACTACCCCCAGGACGTCCTCTCCACCATGGCGGCGTAGGGCACCCTTATGCCCTGGGCATACGAGCTCTTCCTCCGCATTGAGGAAGCTTGCCGGGAGTCCAAGCTCCATCGCACGGAGGCTCTTCCATCACCAGCCGTTGCCTTCCCTGTTGTTGCCTCCGTGGCCGTCGCCTCCCCCACCGCAACTACCTCATCGCCTTCGGGGGAGAAGAAGAAAAGCCGGAACAAGAAAGGCAAGGGTCCACCACAATAGCAGCGGCAGCAGTCGTTGACCGGGTCCAGTGGTGGTGGCTCGGTCTGCCACAACTGTGGCCAGCCCGGGCACGAGTGGTACACGTGCCCTCTCCCGATGGACGAGGCGCGCATCATCGCCACCATGCGTCGCCAACGGGAGCGCCGTCTCGCCTCTGCTGCTGTTGCTGCTGCTGGCCCTGACGCACTTACCTCGTCTAGCAGCTCTACCACTCCGACTGCTCCGCCTCTCCCATAGACACCCGCACCGCAGCAGTACTACCCGCAGCAGTACTTCCCACAGCCGTCGGCGCCTCCGCTTCCTTCATCGGCTCAGTCCTCCTACTACCCGGGCTCCGGCGCCGTCACTCCGCACTACGTCTACAATCCCGGGCCGTCCTCCCGTGAGCGTCAACTGGAGTAGTTCATCGCGCTCCAGCTTGGCCTACCTCGTCCTCCTCCCCAGGGAAGTGCGAGTTGCGTCACCTCCTGCCCTCCTACCCAGCCCTGCATGACTGAGAGTGAGCTGCGGTCGTGTCCCATTTCTTCGTCTGTCTCGTCGTCTCCAGTGGTCTCCTCCATCCCCCTCCTTGACGACCTTGCGTGGCTTGACGATTGGCAGTCTTGTTTCGCGCCTCCTTCCACCGCGTCCGTGTCCCTCGCTTGCTACCATGTGACCATTAGCGATCTGGAGACCCCTGTCCAGGACCCTGCGGACACCTGGATCATCGACTCCGGGGCCACGCATCACATGACGTCCTCTCGTGAGGCCTTTAGTATGCTCGGTCCTGTAGGCGATGTCTCTGGTGTCCGCACAGGTTCCGGACAAGTGCTGCCTGTCCGTGGTGTCGGCGTCGTTCGTTTCCGTGGTCCTGCCGGTGACGTCTTTCTGACCGATGTCCTCTTTGTCCCTGGTCTTGAGCTCAGCCTCCTGTCCGTGACTGCCCTTGATCGCATGAGCATGGACGTTGCATACTCGCATGGTTTTGGCACTGTATTGTTGCGTCCGTCTTGTCTTGACGTACTGCACGCCACCGCCCGTGGCAACCTGTGGCATATTCCTCGCCTCTCCTCTTCTCCTCCCGTCTACTCCTTGTCGGCCGCCACAGGCCATGTGTTTGTCACCAGTACGCTTTCTTCTCAGCACACCCGCCTCCTACACCAACGCCTTTGCCACGTCCACTCTGCCGTCGTAGAGAGCATGCTCCGCACCCAGCCGGCCAAGGGCCTTGACTCCCCTCCCGTGCCCCACTGAGTGCATTGACTACGCTCAGGGGAAGATGCACCGGTCCACGTACCCCTTGTCTTCCTCCCGTGCATCCTCCCCTCTCGACCTTGTCCACTCGGACGTCATGGGCCCTCTCCCCACCAAGTCCGTCGGTGAGCATGACCGCTATGTCCTCACCCTTACGGACGACTACTCTCGCTACCGCTAGGTCTTCTGCGTCCGGCAAAAAAGCGATGTCGCCCGAGTCATTCAGGACTGGCTTGTCCTCGCGGAGCGCGAGTGTGGTTGCTCTCTTTGCCGCTTTCGCTCTGATCGCGGTGGAGAGTACATGGATGAGGCCACGACCTTTTTCGCCTCTTGCGAGATCCACCATGAGACGTCTGCGTCCTACACACCTACCCAGGATGGCGTCGCCGAACGGTGGAACTGTACCATGACCGACGCTGTCCGCACCATGCAGGTCAAATCCGGACTCACCGATGGTTTCCATTTTGAAGCCATGGCCTACGTGACCTGGGTCTGGAACCGGATTCCCCACGGTCCCCTTCCCCGCCTGTCCACGCCATACCAGTACTGGTGCGGTCGGCGCACTGACCTCCGCCCGGCTCGCGTCTGGGCCTGCGTGGCCATTGCGTGGCTGCCTGCCCCACAGTAAGGCGACAAGCTCACCTCGCGCGGATGCCCCTGCACCTTCCTCGGTGTGTCTCGTCAGTCCAAAGCTTGGCGCTTCTCGTACCCATCCCGACACTGCATCGTCGAGTCCCGCGATGCCCTCTTCTTCGAGGACCTGTTTCCCCGCGACCTCATCCGCTCCGCCTCGTCCGTGTGGGGGAGTGGTGAGTCCGTCCTCCATCCTGTCGCTTCCGGATGACACATCACTCCATCCCTCTCAGCAGGCAGCCCCTGTTGCGTCCTCTGGCCCCTCCGCGCCGGCAGTCCCAGTCGCTTCCGATGGCCCCTCCGGGCCGACAGCCCCAGTCGCGTCCACCGGCCCCTCTGGGCCTGCAGCTCCTGTCGCGTCCGCTGGCCCCTCTGGACCAGCTGCCCTAGTTGCGTCTGCAAGTCCCTCGAGGCCGGCAGCCCCAGTCGCGTCCGCTGGCTCCCCCGGGCCAGTAGCCCCGTCCGCCTCCGTTGGCCCGTCGGAATCCGTGTCATCTCCTGCCCGACCACGCTACACACGCGGCCCAGGCGGCAGCCTCCGACCTCGGCGGACAATGAGCGCGCAGACCGTTGCACCGCGTCCCCTGGCTCCTCGACCTCCTGTGGCTCCACGTGTCTCCTCCACTCCCAGGGTCGTGAGTGAGGACCCTGGCACGAAGGCTCTCGGCCTGACTACTTCGGCCATCATCGCAGACCTTCACCCGGGCTCTGCATTGGGCTATGCCATGCTTCATCACGAGCATCGGCATGCTGTTGTGGCTGCACTCGCCGGCATCCCACCTGGAGCTCGTGATGCACACGCCCTCTCAGTCCGGTCCACAGCACGCTTGGAGGACCCAGCCACCCTACGTGAAGCTCAAGCCTCTCCTAAGGCCGCACATCAGGATGCTGCCTGCGCCGAGGAGCTCGCTGCTATCCGGTAGTACCACGTGTATGACCTCGTCAACCTTCCTCCAAGTCGGAAGGCCATTGGTGCCAAGTGGGTCTTTCGGCGCAGGTGGAAGCCTAATGGATCCTTGGACAAGTACAAGGCCCGCCTCACAGCAATGGAGTTTGCTCAGGTCCCTTGGATCGATTACGACCAGATCTTTGCCCCAGTCAGTCGGTTCTCCATTAGCCGGGCGCTCTTCAGCCTGGTTGCCCAGTATGGGTGGGAGCTGCATCAGATGGACGTGAGCAATGCATTCCTCCATGGCTCACTGGAGGGTGAGGAGCTCTACATGGTGTAGCCCCCCGGCTTCGACGACGGCACTTGGAGAGTTTGGCGGCTACGGAAGGCCCTCTATGGCCTGAAGCAGTCGCCTCGGTGCTGGAACCAGGAGATCAGCAGCACGCTTCTCCGTGGCGGCCTCCAGCGCAGCACCGCTGACCACGCACTATTCGTCAGCCCGCGAGGTCAGACCTTCACCGCAGTTCTGGTCTACGTCGACGATATCCTCATTGCGTCGCCACACACGGCCGCCATCCAGCGTGTCAAGGACTTGCTCCACGCCGCCTACCAGATGAAGGATCTCGGGTCTGCCTGAGTCTTCCTGGGCATGGAGCTCGAGCATGATCGCTCCGAGGGCATCCTGCACGTCCACTAGGCTGCCTATGTACAGACCCTGTCCACTCTCTTCGCCGAGGACCTGCCCCTTGTACCTAGTGCATCTTCACCCATGTCACCCGATGGCCAGGTGAAGCTGAAGAGTCCTGACCCGGCTTTTGTGGGGTAGCCAGTTGATGTGACCACGTATCTGCGGATCATCGGGTCACTAATGTTCCTGGCGACGACGACGCGTCCAAACATCGCGTTCGCCGTCAACCTCCTGGCCCTGTTCTCTTAGGAGTCGCGTCACCTCCACTTCGAGGCCGCGATCCGAGTGTTGCGCCATGTCGTCTCGACCCCTCGGCAAGGTCTCATGTTTCGCCGCCAGCCGTTCGTCGTCGCAGTGGGCTACACCGACATTGACTGGGCCGACAGTCCTGACGGTAAGAGTCGCACCGGCTGGATCTTTTTTATCGGCGGCACAACTGTGTCCTGGCGCAGTGGCAAGCAGGGGTGCATTGCATGCATCACTGCTGAGGTTGAGTACGTGGCCCTTGGCTCAGGCGCGTGTGAGAGTGTGTGGTTGCGTTGTCTGTTGTTCGAGTTGCGTCAGTCTGTCGCATCCATCACCTTGCATTGTGACAATGAGAGTGCCATGGCCATCGCCGATAATGACGGTGTGCATCACACACGCACAAAGCACATCAATGTTACGTATCACTATGTACGTTTGTTGCTGCATGACGGCAGCTTCAACATGGTGTGGGCTGAGACAGCACAACAGCTGGCTGACTTCCTGACCAAGGCCCTGAAGCGGGACTCGTTCAAGAAGGCTGTAAGTTCAGTCGGCGTGTGTCCATGAGTTGCCCTCTTTGTCTCTGCGTGCGTCTCTGCGTGCCCTGGGGGAGTCTGGATGTTGACTGTGTCTCTACCCGCCCATGTGCACTACGCCTATGCGTCATGGAGGAGTGTTGATTTTTTCACATCTCTCATTGTGCTCTGTTGTGTCCTCCCGGCTTGTGTACATCGGCGTGTAGATGACTGACGGGGAGACTTGACGCTGATGGAGTGTCGTCCGGTGGAGCCGACGCACGTTGAGGTCTACTGGCAGTTCGCTTGAGCCTCCTCTCTCCGGCGACGTGCTCAGCTCCATCGGCAGGCCTCCTCGACAGTCGTGCTGTCGGCAGTCATTGTCACCGCAGTTGCTGTCTGCACGCGCCCAGCGTGTCTCATCGCGTCTGCATCGTCTTGCTCTGCCTAGGGTCTTTGTTGCATGTTGCATGGCCCTGTTCAGCATCGTGGACCATCGTAGGCACTACCTGAGTTCGGGCAGCCATAACTCCTTGCTACTATTTTTCTAGCTGTTTCTGACCACACGACTGCGTTCGCAGTGTCGGTATTATGGTATGGTCCAGTTTTCAGGCAAAACGGACGACGCTCGGATTTTGGGCTGTCGGGCGTCTTGCAGGGCTCACGGAGAAAACCCTGCCTGACAGAAAATAGGTGTAGCACTATTTTCTGATTGGCTGGTTAGCTGAGTAACAACTTTTACACTAGTGGGGGGGACCTAGAACTTGGAGGGGTCTCCCATTGTTGCTCATTCTTCATTCCTAACTGGTTACTTTCAGTTTTCAGCTGATTTGTGGCGCTAACTCTGGCGCGCGCGTTTCTGAGTAACAAACCCAGAGCTTCCAGACTTACACTCTAGAGGAGCAGACTGAAGGGGCAGCTGACTTAAGCAACGAGCGTGGAAGCCCGCACGCTGCATGAACAATGCTGCTGCCCCAACCTGCTGCCTAGGTTTACCAGCTCAGTCAGGGCAGCGCCTACACTAGCATGAGATTTGGATACTAAGTAAAGCAGGACGCTACAAACGTAGTGGTACAGTCAGTTCCAGCATTGGACGCATGCAGATAGCGTGCGCAGTGGCAGTGACCGTCCGCGTCTCGATCGCCGAGGAGGCCTGCCGATGGAGCTGTACATGTCGCCAGAGGGGGGAGGTTCCAGCGAATTGCGAGTAGTCCTCAGCGTGTGTCGGCTCCACCGGACGACACTCAAGCAGCGTCGAGTCTTGCCGTCAGTCATGTGCACGCCGATGTACACAAGCCAGGAGGACACAGCAGAGCACAATGAGCGATGTGAAAAAAAACCAATGGAAGACACTTGCACCCAGCACACCCATTCATTCACCATCAGCAGCGCAGAGGTGGCCATAGGCCACAGGCAAGTCTCTTGTATTGGAGGTGCGGCCATTTGAGTTAAGACCTGTTTCCAATGGGCTGCCCTATGCTCACTAGGTTTTTTCCGCTCACTCTCAAACTCGGCAGCAACCCGCATTGGCATGGACTGCAATCAGGGATGCACTGTAGTGCTGACGAGCGGACGAATGATGGGCAAGACAGCTATGCTTGGCCTGCAGTCTCTTGTTTTTGGTGCATGCTTGTCAGAGGGCTGTTGCGTCCGAAAGTGTAGGGGTGTAGCTGCTGTTGAGGAGCTGCTGGACACTATCCATTCTTATCCAGGGTGGCTGGATTTGAGACACTGCACACACGCCTGCCGTGGATCTTTCCTGTCCTGACCAAACATTCAGCCATTGAATGCCCTACCAGATTTTAGACAACGCAACTGACTCTGAAACAGAGCGAGCAAAGCGATCAACGAAACGTCCCATGCTTTGTCTTACGTCCTTTGAACATCACTCCTCTCATGAAAACGTTCCTCCCTACCCTCAGACTGTGCAAGGCTGGGAGTTCGTGTCTCCGAGGCCACCCTCGGCAGCTCAACCTTCCAATGCCGGTCCACATTCGTGCTCAGAAAGCCGCGGCGCAGCTTTCCTCCCGTGCACCGCAGCCCGTCGATGAGGTACGACCACGAGCTCCCAAGCGTCCCCGCAAAGTAATCCGCCTCCAGCGCCAGCAGTAGGTTCACCCACGCGTTCTCGGTGCTGCGCTGGAGGCCCAACGAGGCCTCGTACTGCGGCATGCTCTCGTTGCCCGTGATGCGTCGGATGCTGGAGAAGAGCCAATCCCAGCCATCCAGGGACTCCGCAGCGTCTATCACCTATTCAGATGAGCAACAGTGTGGCAGAGGTGCAACGGGGGGCAGGGGAACAGAGAAGAGGCCGGGCAAGGCGGATCAGTCTTTTGGCTCAAGGGAGGCAGACGATTTAGCCAAACAATGCAACCATTGGAGCACAGAAACACGCCCAACACCACGTCCACATACTGTTACATGCCCAGAAATGGTGTGTGGTGTGGTGTGGTGTGGTGTGGTGTGGTGTGGTGTG
>SZWC01015389.1:0-11521 GCA_023375785.1 Penium margaritaceum | reverse complement strand
ATGAGGCAGAGGACGAAGCAATTGAGCACATGGAGGAAGATGGAGGAGGAGATAGCAGTGGGAATGAAGAGGACAGGGAAGAAGAGGAGGAAGATGATGTGAGGAAGACTTTCAGGAAAGGAGTTCGCAAGAGGAAGGATGTTGAAGCAACAACTGGCATAGTAGGGGCAAATGCAACATCAGGACTGACTGGGACTGGTGCAGCAGCAGGGTCATCTACAGCAGCAGGTTCTGCACCTAGAAGAAGTATAGCTGCAGGAGCAATGGGTTCAGCAACTGCCAATACAGCTGAAGCTTGCATCAGAGGTTCAGCAGCAGCTAGTGCTGCAGCTGTAGGTGCAAAAAGCACAGAACGTCCCAAGAGGATCCGCAAGGGACGTTAGCTTGCATTCATGTACTTGTGCTTTTTTATGCTTACAAGTTTCTCATTCCAGATTCAGTGCAATGTCCATTTCCAGTTTACGTTGTGTAACATGTCCATGTCATTCAGTGATAACCATTGACTGTTTAATCTTATAGAGAAGTTCACACTAGTTAAGCACAGATCAGTAACCCTTTCTCATTGAGATCAGTAGTGTAAAATTGGATGGTCATGCATGTGTCTCCTCATGATTGGCCACTACAAATGCCGCAAACAAGGTTTTAGAACAAAATGGTGCAAAGTAAAACTGATGAACAGGGATGTGGAGGAAAGTTAGCCTTGAACTTAGCCTTGTTTTCCCTGTTTGAAACCCCGACTTGGATAGGCAAAGTCGACTTGGAGAATCATGCCAAGTCGACTTGGTGCCGACTTGGCGACTCCACGTCGACTTCAACTTTGAAAAGGCAACATGGGCCAGGAAGTGCGTGTAAGTACAAATAAGTGCGTGTAAGTGCGTGTAAGTGCCTGTGAGTGTGTGAAAGTATGTTTAAGTGTGTACAATTGCGTGCAAGTGCGTGTAAGTGCGTGGAAGTGTGTGTAAGTATGTGTAAGTGCATGTAAGTGCGTGTAAGTGCATGTAAGTGCGTGTAAGTGCTTATAAGTACGTGGTACTGTCTGTAAGTGCGTGTAAGTGCTTATAAGTACGTGGTACTGTCTGTAAGTGCGTGTAAGTGCTTATAAGTACGTGGTACTGTCTGTAAGTGCGTGTAAGTGCTTATAAGTACGTGGTACTGTCTGTAAGTGCGTGTAAGTGCTTATAAGTACGTGGTACTGTCTGTAAGTGCGTGTAAGTGCTTATAAGTACGTGGTACTGTCTGTAAGTGCGTGTAAGTGCTTATAAGTACGTGGTACTGTCTGTAAGTGCGTGTAAGTGCTTATAAGTACGTGGTACTGTCTGTAAGTGCGTGTAAGTGCTTATAAGTACGTGGTACTGTCTGTAAGTGCGTGTAAGTGCTTATAAGTACGTGGTACTGTCTGTAAGTGCGTGTAAGTGCTTATAAGTACGTGGTACTGTCTGTAAGTGCGTGTAAGTGCTTATAAGTACGTGGTACTGTCTGTAAGTGCGTGTAAGTGCTTATAAGTACGTGGTACTGTCTGTAAGTGCGTGTAAGTGCTTATAAGTACGTGGTACTGTCTGTAAGTGCGTGTAAGTGCTTATAAGTACGTGGTACTGTCTGTAAGTGCGTGTAAGTGCTTATAAGTACGTGGTACTGTCTGTAAGTGCGTGTAAGTGCTTATAAGTACGTGGTACTGTCTGTAAGTGCGTGTAAGTGCTTATAAGTACGTGGTACTGTCTGTAAGTGCGTGTAAGTGCTTATAAGTACGTGGTACTGTCTGTAAGTGCGTGTAAGTGCTTATAAGTACGTGGTACTGTCTGTAAGTGCGTGTAAGTGCTTATAAGTACGTGGTACTGTCTGTAAGTGCGTGTAAGTGCGTAAGTGTATGTAAGTGTGTGTAAGTGCGTATAAGTGTATGTAAGTGCATGTAAGAGCGTGTAAGTGCGTGTAAGCGTATGTAAGAGCGTATAAGTGCGTGTAAGTGTGTGTAAATGCATGTAAGTGGGTGTAAGTGTGGGTATGTACGTGTAAGTATGTGTAAGTGTTTATAAGTGCGTGTAAGTGCGTGTAAGTGCGTGTAAGTGCGTGTAAGTGCGTGTAAGTACCTAAGAGTGTTTTTAAGTGCGTGTAAGTACGTATAAGTATTTGTAAGTTTGTGTAAGTGCATGTAAGTGCATGGAAGTGTAACTAACTGCGTGTAAGTGCGTGTAAGTGCGTGTAAGTGCGTGTAAGTGCGTAAGTGTATGTAAGTGTGTGTAAGTGCCTACAAGTGCGTACAACTATGTGTAAGTGCATATAAGTGTATGTAAGTGCATGTAAGAGCGTGTAAGTGCGTGTATGTGCGTGTAAGTGTGTGTAAGTGCATGTAAGTTCTTGTAAGTGCGTGTAATTGCGCGTACGTGTATGTAAGTGCGTGAAATGCGCGTAAGTGCGTATAACTGCATGTAAGTACGGGTAAGTACGTGTAAGTGCATGGAAGTGCGTATAAGTGTGTGTAAGTGGGTGTAAGTGCGTGGAACACTGTGTAGGCAGTGTAAGTGCATGTAAGTGCGCGTAAGTGTGTATAAGTACGTGTACGTACACGTAAGTGTGTGTATGTGCATGTATGTGCGTATAACTGCGTGTAAGTGCATATTATTGCTTCTAAGTGCATGTGAATGCCTATACGTGCATGTAAGTGCGTGTAAGTGCGTGTAAGTATGTGTAACTGTGTGTAACTGCGTGTAACTGTATGTAAGTGCGTACAAGTGTGTGTAAGGGCATGTAAGTGCGTGTAAGTATGTGTAACTGTGTGTAACTGCGTGTAACTGTATGTAAGTGCGTACAAGTGTGTGTAAGGGCATGTAAGTGCGTGTAAGTGCGTGTAAGTTCTTGTAAGTACGTAAAAGTACGTTTAAGTCATTGTAAGTGTGTGTAGGTGCGTGTAAGTGCATATAAGTACGTGTAAGTGTGTGTAATTGCGTATAAGTACACGTAAGTGCGCGTAAGTGCGTGTACGCATGTGTAACTGCGTGTAACTGCGTCTAACTGCGTGTAAGTGCGTGTAAGTGCATATAGGTATGGGTAAGTACGTGTAAGTGTGTGTACGTGCATGTAAGTGCATGTAACTGTGTGTAAGTGTGTGTAAGTGTGTGTAAGTACGTGTAAGTGTGTATAAGTGTGTGTAAGTATGTGTAAGTGTGTATACATGCGTGTAAGTACGTGTAAGTGCATGTAAGTACGTGTAAGTGCGTCTAAGTGCATGTAAGTGTATGTAAGTGCGTATAAGTGCGTGTAAGTGTATGTAAGTGTGTGTAATTACGTGTTAGTGCATATAAGTACGTGTAAGTATGTGTTAAGTGCGTGTAAGTATGTGTTAAGTGTGTGTAAGTGCGTGTAGGTGCGTGTAAGTGCGTGGAAGTGCGTGTAAGTGTGTGTAAGTACGTGTAAGTGTGTGTAAGTGCATGTAAGTGCGTGTAAGTACGCGTAACTACGTGTAAGTGTGTGTAAGTGTGTGTAAGTGCGTATAAGTGCGTATACGTGTGTGTATGTACTTGTGAGTGTGTGTAAGCATGTGTAAGTGTGTTTAAGTGCGTGTAAGTGTGTGTAAGTGTGTTTAAGTGCCTGTAAGTACGTATAAGTGCACGTAAGTACGTGTAAGTGCGTGTTAGAGTGTGTAAGTACATGCAAGTATTTAAAAGTGCGTGTAAGGATGTGTAAGTACATATTCTTTACCGTAAGTGCGTCTAAGTGCGTGTAAATGCGTGTAAGTACGTGTAAGTGCTTGTAAGTGTGTGTTAGTGTGAGTGTTTGTGTAAGTGCCTGTAAGTGTGTGTAAGTACGTGTAAGTGCGTGTAAGTGCGTATAAGTGCGTGTAAGTATGTGTAAGTGTGTGTAAGTGTGTGTAAGTGCGTGTAAGTACGTGCAAGTGTGTGTAAGTACGTGTAAGTGCGTGTAAGTGTGTATACGTGTGCGTAAGTGTGTATAAGTGTGTGTAAGTGTGTATAACTGCGTGTAACTGTGTGTAAATACATGTAAGTGTATGTAAGTGCTTGTGAATGTGTGTAAGTGCGTGTACATGCGTATAAGCATGTGTAAGTACGTGTATCTGCTTGTAAGTATGTGTAAATGCATGTAAGTGTGTGCAAGTGCGTGTAAGTTCGTGTAAGTGTGTCTAAGTGGGTGTGAGTGCGTGTAAGTGCATGTAAGTGTGTAAGTGCATGTATGTGTGTGTAGGTGCATCTAAGTACGTGTAAGTGCATGTAAGTGTGTGTAACTGTGTGTAAGTGCATGTAAGTGCAAGTAAGTGCATGCAAGTGTGTGTAACTGCTTTAAAATGTATGTAAGTATGTGTAAGTGCCTGTAAGTAAGTGTAAGTGCGCGTAAGTGCGTGTAAGTGTGGGCAAGTCCATGTAAGTATGTGTAAGTTTGTGTAAGTGCGTATGTTTGTGTGTAAGTGCGTGTAGGTATGTGTAAGTTCGTGTAAGTGCGCTTAAATGAATGTAAGTGTGTATAAGTGCGTGTAAGTGCGTGTAAGTGCATGTGAGTGTGTGTAAGTGTGTGTAAGTGCGTGAAACTGACATAAGTGCGTGGTAGTGTGTGCAACTGCGTCTAAGTGTGTGCAAGTGTCGGTAAGTGCGTGTAAGTACATGTAAGTACATGTAAGTGCGTGTAACTGTGTGTATGTGCCTGTAAGTACGTGTAAGTGCATGTAAGTGGGTGTAAGTGTGTATAAGTGTGTGTAAGTGCGTGTAAGTGCTTATAAGTACGTGGTACTGTCTGTAAGTGCGTGTAAGTGCGTGTAAGTGCGTGTGAGTGCATGTAAGTGCGTGTAAGTGCGTGTACGTATGTGTGAGTGCATGTAAGTGCATGTAAGTGCGTGTAAGTGTGTGTAAGTGCGTATAAGTGCGTGTAAGTGCGTGTAAGTGCGTGTAAGTGCATAAGTGTATGTAAGTGTGTGTAAGTGCGTGTAAGTACGTATACGTGCATGTAAGTGTGTGTAAGAGCGTGTAAGTGCGTGTGAGTGCGTGTAAGTGGGTGTAAGTGCATGTAAGTTCTTGTAAATTCGTGTAAGTACGTGTACGTGCGTGTAAGTGTGTGTAAGTGTACGTAAGTGCGTATAAGTGCATGTAAGTGCGTGTAAGTGTGTGTAAGTGCGTATAAGTGCGTGTAAGTGCGTGTAAGTGCGTGTAAGTGCATAAGTGTATGTAAGTGTGTGTAAGTGCGTGTAAGTACGTATACGTGCATGTAAGTGTGTGTAAGAGCGTGTAAGTGCGTGTGAGTGCGTGTAAGTGGGTGTAAGTGCATGTAAGTTCTTGTAAATTCGTGTAAGTACGTGTACGTGCGTGTAAGTGTGTGTAAGTGTACGTAAGTGCGTATAAGTGCATGTAAGTGCGTGTAAGTGTGTGTAAGTGCGTATAAGTGCGTGTAAGTGCGTGTAAGTGCGTGTAAGTGCATAAGTGTATGTAAGTGTGTGTAAGTGCGTGTAAGTACGTATACGTGCATGTAAGTGTGTGTAAGAGCGTGTAAGTGCGTGTGAGTGCGTGTAAGTGGGTGTAAGTGCATGTAAGTTCTTGTAAATTCGTGTAAGTACGTGTACGTGCGTGTAAGTGTGTGTAAGTGTACGTAAGTGCGTATAAGTGCATGTAAGTGCGTGTAAGTGTGTGTAAGTGCGTATAAGTGCGTGTAAGTGCGTGTAAGTGCGTGTAAGTGCATAAGTGTATGTAAGTGTGTGTAAGTGCGTGTAAGTACGTATACGTGCATGTAAGTGTGTGTAAGAGCGTGTAAGTGCGTGTGAGTGCGTGTAAGTGGGTGTAAGTGCATGTAAGTTCTTGTAAATTCGTGTAAGTACGTGTACGTGCGTGTAAGTGTGTGTAAGTGTACGTAAGTGCGTATAAGTGCATGTAAGTGCGTGTAAGTGTGTGTAAGTGCGTATAAGTGCGTGTAAGTGCGTGTAAGTGCGTGTAAGTGCATAAGTGTATGTAAGTGTGTGTAAGTGCGTGTAAGTACGTATACGTGCATGTAAGTGTGTGTAAGAGCGTGTAAGTGCGTGTGAGTGCGTGTAAGTGGGTGTAAGTGCATGTAAGTTCTTGTAAATTCGTGTAAGTACGTGTACGTGCGTGTAAGTGTGTGTAAGTGTACGTAAGTGCGTATAAGTGCATGTAAGTGCGTGTAAGTGTGTGTAAGTGCGTATAAGTGCGTGTAAGTGCGTGTAAGTGCGTGTAAGTGCATAAGTGTATGTAAGTGTGTGTAAGTGCGTGTAAGTACGTATACGTGCATGTAAGTGTGTGTAAGAGCGTGTAAGTGCGTGTGAGTGCGTGTAAGTGGGTGTAAGTGCATGTAAGTTCTTGTAAATTCGTGTAAGTACGTGTACGTGCGTGTAAGTGTGTGTAAGTGTACGTAAGTGCGTATAAGTGCATGTAAGTGCGTGTAAGTGTGTGTAAGTGCGTATAAGTGCGTGTAAGTGCGTGTAAGTGCGTGTAAGTGCATAAGTGTATGTAAGTGTGTGTAAGTGCGTGTAAGTACGTATACGTGCATGTAAGTGTGTGTAAGAGCGTGTAAGTGCGTGTGAGTGCGTGTAAGTGGGTGTAAGTGCATGTAAGTTCTTGTAAATTCGTGTAAGTACGTGTACGTGCGTGTAAGTGTGTGTAAGTGTACGTAAGTGCGTATAAGTGCATGTAAGTGCGTGTAAGTGTGTGTAAGTGCGTATAAGTGCGTGTAAGTGCGTGTAAGTGCGTGTAAGTGCATAAGTGTATGTAAGTGTGTGTAAGTGCGTGTAAGTACGTATACGTGCATGTAAGTGTGTGTAAGAGCGTGTAAGTGCGTGTGAGTGCGTGTAAGTGGGTGTAAGTGCATGTAAGTTCTTGTAAATTCGTGTAAGTACGTGTACGTGCGTGTAAGTGTGTGTAAGTGTACGTAAGTGCGTATAAGTGCATGTAAGTGCGTGTAAGTGTGTGTAAGTGCGTATAAGTGCGTGTAAGTGCGTGTAAGTGCGTGTAAGTGCATAAGTGTATGTAAGTGTGTGTAAGTGCGTGTAAGTACGTATACGTGCATGTAAGTGTGTGTAAGAGCGTGTAAGTGCGTGTGAGTGCGTGTAAGTGGGTGTAAGTGCATGTAAGTTCTTGTAAATTCGTGTAAGTACGTGTACGTGCGTGTAAGTGTGTGTAAGTGTACGTAAGTGCGTATAAGTGCATGTAAGTGCGTGTAAGTGTGTGTAAGTGCGTATAAGTGCGTGTAAGTGCGTGTAAGTGCGTGTAAGTGCATAAGTGTATGTAAGTGTGTGTAAGTGCGTGTAAGTACGTATACGTGCATGTAAGTGTGTGTAAGAGCGTGTAAGTGCGTGTGAGTGCGTGTAAGTGGGTGTAAGTGCATGTAAGTTCTTGTAAATTCGTGTAAGTACGTGTACGTGCGTGTAAGTGTGTGTAAGTGTACGTAAGTGCGTATAAGTGCATGTAAGTGCGTGTAAGTGTGTGTAAGTGCGTATAAGTGCGTGTAAGTGCGTGTAAGTGCGTGTAAGTGCATAAGTGTATGTAAGTGTGTGTAAGTGCGTGTAAGTACGTATACGTGCATGTAAGTGTGTGTAAGAGCGTGTAAGTGCGTGTGAGTGCGTGTAAGTGGGTGTAAGTGCATGTAAGTTCTTGTAAATTCGTGTAAGTACGTGTACGTGCGTGTAAGTGTGTGTAAGTGTACGTAAGTGCGTATAAGTGCATGTAAGTGCGTGTAAGTGTGTGTAAGTGCGTATAAGTGCGTGTAAGTGCGTGTAAGTGCGTGTAAGTGCATAAGTGTATGTAAGTGTGTGTAAGTGCGTGTAAGTACGTATACGTGCATGTAAGTGTGTGTAAGAGCGTGTAAGTGCGTGTGAGTGCGTGTAAGTGGGTGTAAGTGCATGTAAGTTCTTGTAAATTCGTGTAAGTACGTGTACGTGCGTGTAAGTGTGTGTAAGTGTACGTAAGTGCGTATAAGTGCATGTAAGTGCGTGTAAGTGTGTGTAAGTGCGTATAAGTGCGTGTAAGTGCGTGTAAGTGCGTGTAAGTGCATAAGTGTATGTAAGTGTGTGTAAGTGCGTGTAAGTACGTATACGTGCATGTAAGTGTGTGTAAGAGCGTGTAAGTGCGTGTGAGTGCGTGTAAGTGGGTGTAAGTGCATGTAAGTTCTTGTAAATTCGTGTAAGTACGTGTACGTGCGTGTAAGTGTGTGTAAGTGTACGTAAGTGCGTATAAGTGCATGTAAGTGCGTGTAAGTGTGTGTAAGTGCGTATAAGTGCGTGTAAGTGCGTGTAAGTGCGTGTAAGTGCATAAGTGTATGTAAGTGTGTGTAAGTGCGTGTAAGTACGTATACGTGCATGTAAGTGTGTGTAAGAGCGTGTAAGTGCGTGTGAGTGCGTGTAAGTGGGTGTAAGTGCATGTAAGTTCTTGTAAATTCGTGTAAGTACGTGTACGTGCGTGTAAGTGTGTGTAAGTGTACGTAAGTGCGTATAAGTGCATGGAAGTGCGTGTACGTGCGTGTAAGTGCGTTTTAGTACGTGGAACACTATGTAAGCAGGAAAAGTGCATATAAGTGCATGTTAGTGTGTGTAAGTGCGTGTAAGTACACGTTAGTGCGTGTATGTCCATGTAAGTACGTGTAACTGTGTGTAAGTGCATGTAATTGCTTGTAAGTGCATGTAACCGTTACCTACGTGTAAGTGCGTATAAACGTGTGTAAGTATGGGTAAGTGTGTGTAAGTACGTGTAAGTGCGTGTAAGTGTGTGTAAGTGCGTATAAGTGCTTGTAAGTGCGTGTAAGTGCATGTAAGTGTGTGTAACAGCGTGTAAGTGTGTATAGCTGCGTGTAGGTGTCTGTAAGTACGTGTAGGTGCGTATAAATGTGTGTAAGTACGTGTAAGTGCGTGTAAGTGTGTGTAAGTACGCTTAAGTGTGTGTAAGTGCGTTTGAGTACGTGTAAGTGTTTGCTAGTACGGGTAAGTAAGTATAAGTGCCTGTAAGTGTGTGTAAGTTCGTGTAAGTCCGTGTAAGTGCTTGTAAGTGCAATTAACTACGTGTAAGTGCGGGTAAGTGCATGTAAGTGCATGTAAGGGCGTGTAAGGGTGTGTAAGTGCGTGTAAGGGCGTGTAAGTGTGTGTAAGTGCGTAAAAGTGCGTGTAAGTGCATGTAAGTGCGTGTAAGTGCATGTAAGTGCGTGTAAGTGCGTGTAAGTGCGTTTAAGTGCGTGTAAGTGCGTGTATGTGCGTGTAAGTGCATGTAAGTGCATGTAAGTGCGTATAAGTGCGTGTAAGTGCATGTAAGTGCGTGGAAGTGCATGTAAGTGCGTGTAAGTGTGTGTAAGTGGGTGTAAGTACGTGTAAGTGCGTGTAAGTGGCCGTAAGTACGTATAAGTGTGTGTACGTGCATGTAAGTGCGTGTAAGTGTGTGTAAGTGGGTGTAAGTACGTGTAAGTGCGTGTAAGTGGCCGTAAGTACGTATAAGTGTGTGTACGTGCATGTAAGTGCGTGTAAGTGTGTGTAAGTGGGTGTAAGTACGTGTAAGTGCGTGTAAGTGGCCGTAAGTACGTATAAGTGTGTGTACGTGCATGTAAGTGCGTGTAAGTGTGTGTAAGTGGGTGTAAGTACGTGTAAGTGCGTGTAAGTGGCCGTAAGTACGTATAAGTGTGTGTACGTGCATGTAAGTGCGTGTAAGTGTGTGTAAGTGGGTGTAAGTACGTGTAAGTGCGTGTAAGTGGCCGTAAGTACGTATAAGTGTGTGTACGTGCATGTAAGTGCGTGTAAGTGTGTGTAAGTGGGTGTAAGTACGTGTAAGTGCGTGTAAGTGGCCGTAAGTACGTATAAGTGTGTGTACGTGCATGTAAGTGCGTGTAAGTGTGTGTAAGTGGGTGTAAGTACGTGTAAGTGCGTGTAAGTGGCCGTAAGTACGTATAAGTGTGTGTACGTGCATGTAAGTGCGTGTAAGTGTGTGTAAGTGGGTGTAAGTACGTGTAAGTGCGTGTAAGTGGCCGTAAGTACGTATAAGTGTGTGTACGTGCATGTAAGTGCGTGTAAGTGTGTGTAAGTGGGTGTAAGTACGTGTAAGTGCGTGTAAGTGGCCGTAAGTACGTATAAGTGTGTGTACGTGCATGTAAGTGCGTGTAAGTGTGTGTAAGTGGGTGTAAGTACGTGTAAGTGCGTGTAAGTGGCCGTAAGTACGTATAAGTGTGTGTACGTGCATGTAAGTGCGTGTAAGTGTGTGTAAGTGGGTGTAAGTACGTGTAAGTGCGTGTAAGTGGCCGTAAGTACGTATAAGTGTGTGTACGTGCATGTAAGTGCGTGTAAGTGTGTGTAAGTGGGTGTAAGTACGTGTAAGTGCGTGTAAGTGGCCGTAAGTACGTATAAGTGTGTGTACGTGCATGTAAGTGCGTGTAAGTGTGTGTAAGTGGGTGTAAGTACGTGTAAGTGCGTGTAAGTGGCCGTAAGTACGTATAAGTGTGTGTACGTGCATGTAAGTGCGTGTAAGTGTGTGTAAGTGGGTGTAAGTACGTGTAAGTGCGTGTAAGTGGCCGTAAGTACGTATAAGTGTGTGTACGTGCATGTAAGTGCGTGTAAGTGTGTGTAAGTGGGTGTAAGTACGTGTAAGTGCGTGTAAGTGGCCGTAAGTACGTATAAGTGTGTGTACGTGCATGTAAGTGCGTGTAAGTGTGTGTAAGTGGGTGTAAGTACGTGTAAGTGCGTGTAAGTGGCCGTAAGTACGTATAAGTGTGTGTACGTGCATGTAAGTGCGTGTAAGTGTGTGTAAGTGGGTGTAAGTACGTGTAAGTGCGTGTAAGTGGCCGTAAGTACGTATAAGTGTGTGTACGTGCATGTAAGTGCGTGTAAGTGTGCGTAAGTGTGTATAAGTGCATGTAAGTGTGTGCAAGTGCGTGTAAGTGCATGTAAGTGCGTATAAGTGCGTGTAAGTACTTGTAAGTGCATGTAAGTATGTGTAAGTGCGTAAAACTGGGTGCAAGTGCGTGTAAGTACATGGAAGTACGTGTAAGTGCGTGTTAGTGCGTGGAACACTGTCTAAGCAGTGTAAGTGCATGTAAGTGCACGTAAGTGTGTGTAAGTGCGTGTAAGTACACGTAAGTGCGTGTATGTGCATGTAAGTGCGTGTAATTGCATGTAAGTGCATGTAAATGCGTGTACATGCGTGTAAGTGCATATAAGTGCGTGTAAGTGTGGGTATGTGTGTGTAAGTGCGTGTAATTGCGTGTAATTGTGTGTAAGTATGTGTTACTGTGTGTAACTGCGTGTAACTGCATGTAAGTGCGTATAAATGCGTGTAAATGCATGTGAGTACGTGTAGGTGTGTGTAAGTGCTTGTAAGTACGTGTAAGTGCGTGTAAGTCATTGTAAGTATGTGTAAGTGGGTGTAAGTGTGTTTAAGTATGAGTAAGTACGTGTAAGTGGGTATAAGTACGCGTAAGTGTACGTAAGTGCGTGTAAGTGCGTGCAACTACGTGTAACTATGTGTAACTGCGTGTAAGTGTGTGTAAGTGCGTATAAGCATGAGTAAGTGCGTGTAAGTGTGTGTAGGTGCATGTGAGAGCATGTAAC